>CM065661.1:8859505-8969505 GCA_033220385.1 Triplophysa yarkandensis
CCATTAGCATCCCAAATGGCACTGACTTTGTGTTTCCTCTCTCCATCTGTTCCCTTCTTTCCTCTCCTATTCCAGTATTTCGGTTCATTGTCTTTGATGCGTTTATTGACGCCCGTGTTACATTCAGCCCCCCTTCAACTCTGGCCCTGGGCCGCCCGGCGGCCTCCTCTTCTGGTCCATTAACTCATTGAATAAATCTGCTAAGATAAACTAAGGGTGATTTTACAAAGTATATTTCACAGTCACACTACAAATCTTAAGCATATTTTTCTAGATTGAATGATACTTGCATAATATTGATGGTAATAAATCATATTTTAAGTTTTATTTAGGCTACACCTTCACTTGTTTTGCGATTCTTGATATAAGCAACCGATGTCCAATCAGAAAAGCCTAACAAGCCTTCAGATGCAGTGCTTATTACGCGCAATTATCATTCAGACAGCCTATCAAAATTCAATCATGCATAAAGGGATTATTAACCCAGAATAATACTATCTCATAATAGAAAATACGTTGAATTGCTTCCCTTCAATTTGTCGTGGCAGTAATTACTATCCAATTTAGAGGCACTGCCTGGCTTATATTTCTGGATCCGCTTTGCTGAATGTAAGGACAAAACAAAGAATGGCATATTTACTTTGGATTCAAGGAGCTGGACACCCTTGGGCCAATGAATGCACTTCACCAATGTACTAAAATAAGTCGAAGTGTTAAAACAAAGATTTACTCAACTTATTTAAAGGGATTAAAAAAATCATTTATTCTCCCTCTTTTCAAACCTGACTTCAAAAAGATATTTTGGAAAATGTTTGTAACTGGCAGCCCATCACTTTCTTTTTTTTTTTGTCCATGCAATACGAGTACTACAGTGTGCTGCTTGCGGCATTCTTCAAAATATCTTCTTTTGTGCTCTACCACAGAAAGAAGGTAATACAGGTTTGAAATGACAAGAGAGTGAGGAAACCATGACAACATTTTCAAACATCTGCAAGTGACTCAAAATTAAGATTTTTTATATGAAAGGGAAATTTGTCACTCCGTCCCACTGGAACACCTAAAATCTCAAAGCTCAGTGGTGAGTGTTGATCTTAGAAAAGTGCGGTCACATTTCAACAGGGAACCCCCGCAGTTTAGTAAGTGTGAATGTGCGGATGAGGGACGGTGTGTCAAACACACCCATAAAAAAGTGAAACGTTTTGCGAGTACCGGACACCTGGGAAATTTGTGACACCGCTGACAGGGTGAGTGTGAAACGGTGATGAGCAGTTCCTAAATAAAAGCACTTACGACATTATTTGACAGTCACTGTCACAGCGAAGACAAACGGAGGGTGACCCGGGAGGCATTTTGGCAGACATCCACGGCACATTTGTAGGCCTAAACGCTTGGTACTGCAAAGAAGGGATAATAAGAGGATATGAAATTATTACAATCATTTTACTATTCAGTCACACAGAGTTTGGGCAATGTAAAGGAATCCCGATGAAGAAGCAGGTGTTCTGTGAGAGGTGCCATCTGGCAGCAAAATTAGCAGCTTATGAGCCAGGTGCTCTTGTACAGGGAAAGAATATGAGATGAGCTGAGATGTGATCTTTTACACAGGCCTCCAGGAGCATGACTGTGCACTGTTGCATAATAAGAGACAACGATTGAGTGCTCTTTGTTGTGAATAATTTATGTGTGCGTGCGTGTGTACGAGGCCGCCTGTGTTTATGAGCGGCGTATTAACCTGCTGCAAATATTGGGATTTCAGGTCTTTAAATTGGGTCACTGGTTGAGCGATCAATACACTAATTAACATGTTAGAAGTTATTAAGGATTTCAGAATCCATGGGCTATCACAGCCTGAACACTAGCTGTTAATCTTGTCGACTGAATGACTCTTTTTGTTTCATTTTCTGTGCCGTGACAGTGTTAAACCAGATTATTGCTTCTCTTGCATTGAGAAAACAGTTTATCATCTTATTCATCATAAATAAACTCAGCAAGACATCCTGACCTTATTTCGATAATCTTAAGTCCTGCATTTGTGTTGATGCTCTCTGTTTTATAATTTGTGATAAATTTGTAATGTTGCAGCTTTTAGTTGGTATTACATCTTTCATTTATAACTTGATAATGTTATCCAACATTTGCTTCAAAATAACAATGTCATTAGATGTGAAGATAAAGATCTGAGCATAAGCAGGAATACCAAAAAGTTTAGGTTTTATGATGTAAATATGGCTTTAATATTTGGAATACCTTTAACCACAGCTATGCTCTGCCAGCATTGAGAAACCCTGCCATCATGAGGTTTAAAGAGGAAGATCATGCTGATCTTATGCCCTTGGTTTAATATATTTGTCCTAATGTTGATGGTCTGCCAGACACATTTGTTTTTCTTCTAGGAAGAGCTCAAAACAAATCAGGGTAACTCTGCTTTGGAAATGAGGCTATAATAACATTTAAAACACACACCTGATGACACATCGAAACACAATGTTCCAGAACAAATGTACAGCACTGTCATTGTGACTTTTACATTTCAAGCCCTGACAAATAACAATGACAGATGTAGAAAAATGTTCTTATATTTCTTAAGAATAAAATGGAAATATGAAAAATGACAATTAAAAAGTTTATTAGGCTTTCTTTGTGAACTTGTAAATTAATTGTGCCTGTCATGTAATAAACGTAATAAAGTTAATCATAATAATAATAATAATAATAATAATAATCATTATTAATTGATTATTGATTATTATTGATTATTATTATTATTATTTTTATTATTATGATTATTATTATTATAAGAACAATAAACACAACAACAATAATCATAATGATAACATTATTAAAATTACAACAACAAGAACAATATCAATAATAATAATAATTTGAGTTTTTTATTTGGGTTGGTTCATTACACAGAAAAAGTAGATATGTTATACTGATTTTAAATATGCCCTTTCACCCTACTTGACATCACAACAGCACTTTTACAAGGAAATCCTGAGACCTTTACACAGAAATCTGCTGAATCACGACATCTTGTGGCACTTTCTAGAAACCTCCAGCAGTGACGTCAGTACGTCACAGGGAGGGGGCGTGATAATGCAGTGAAGGTAGAAACTGCAAAGTCCAACAAAGGAACCGGAAGCACAATCATTCCCAACTTTTCACATGTAAAAGTCCTTAAAAGTTCATTAAACAGAAATTTGACTTATGATCCCTTTTTAATAAACTTAATAAAATTACATTAAAAACACTTGTTGGGTTAGTTTCATGCAGCACACAACACAGAAGTGTAATGTGTTTCTAAGCCTGTCCCAGTGTATTATTTTGCATATGTGCATCTAAAATAAGCAAATACAAATTATTATTTACTACAACTAAAAATGTATTATTCAATATGTATTGGAATCACTTGCTTTTTTACACAAACACACACACAGTGAACACACACACACACACACACACACACACAAACAGACACACACATACACAGACACAAAAACACACACACACAGACACACACACACACACACACACACACACAGACAGACAAACAGACAGACACACACACACACACACACACACACACACACACACACACACACACACACACACACACACACACACACAGTGAACAAACACACACACACACACACACACAGTGAACACACACACAGTGAACACACACACACACACACACACACACACACACACACACACACACACACACACACACACACAAACAGACACACACATACACAGACACAAAAACACACACACACAGACACACACACACACACACACAGACAGACAAACAGACAGACACACACACACACACACACACACACACACACACACACACACACACACACACACACACACACAGAGACACACAGACAGACACACACACACACACACACACACACACACACACACACACACACACACACACACACACACACACACACACACACACACAGAGACACACAGACAGACACACACACACACATACACACACACACACACACACACACACACACACACACACACACACACATACACACACACACACACACACACACACACACACAGAGACACACAGACAGACAAACACACACACACACACACACACACACACACACACACACACACACACACACACACACACACACACACACACACACACACACACACACACACACACACACACACACACACACACACTTAGATCTCAGGACTTTTATTTTGAAAGGAATATCTCACGCTGGAAGGCTTCACAGCTGCTGTGATGACGTCACAGAAAATCGTAGACGACTACAAACCCAGAGTGGATTCAGTCGGCGCTACAGACGCGAGACAGCGATCGGAAGAGGAACTAAAGAAGTGTTTCTTCACACATTCTAGGTAAGATGTACATCAATGATCTCAACACTTAATAAAAACGAGTTCAACGTGATCACATTGCGATCGTGTTTTCGTCTCAAAATAAACAACACGAAATCTTTTACATAACTAACATTAATCTTCCCCCGTGGGTGTCTGACGTAATAATAAAGGTTCAGTTTATAGATAAAAGCGAAAATAAAGATAATTTGTCTCCGTGTTGAGAGGAAATCAAGTGTTTGGTTCAGACATGATCTGTTGACATGAATCAGCAGTACAGACTTTGTGACGTCAACACGGCACGTAGTGACGTCACAACAGCAGGCCAGTGTCAGGCTTGTTGAAGTGAGTCCATTGGGTTTGTTCTGGCTGGTTTTGGGGTGACCTTGCCCTCTCTTTGATGGTTTTGTTGTGTTTTCTGTGTAATGTTACAGTGCAGCAGTTAAACCCTCTTCACCATTGTGCCATGGAGCTTCCAGATCTGGGAGAGCACTGTTCTGAAAAGTCCTGTAAACGTCTTGGTGGGTAACTTATCCGCTTTAACTTTATTCTCATGATCAAACATCTCATAACATCTACAGATCTCTGTCTGGGCAAACTTCAACATGACATCACTAAGCCTTCTCATTGTTGATGTGATGTTGATTACGTCATGACATCATGTCTTACACAACTAGTGTCACACATTTGTGTCATGGAGGAACATCATTATTCAAAGTTTCTTGACATTATTGTTATGACATGGACTCTTGTCGTAAGAACATTTTAACAGACTGTTTTCCTTATTGTCGTCTGTATAAATACCAAAAAGATATTAAGAGAAATGTTGGATCCTGACACCAGGTTACTATTGTATGAGGATTACAGAAATGTTGGGGTTGATGAGAAACACACAGGCAACAGAACTTGACAAACAATATACTCAATATAATATTAAGTTCCATGCATACTTTTGTATTTAAACAGTTACGTTACAAATATATGTGTCCACTGTTATTATAAGAAAACGTGTAAAAGCAAAATAGATCTCTTTAAAATTGTCTTTTTACTTGTCTCTGTATGTATTATTAATGGCCATAAGCCACTCTGCTCTTTAAGCGGTCGTTTAAAAGCTCAAATCAATCAATTCATGTATACAATTTAAAGTATTTTGTTATGTCATGTGCACCGCAGATTTTCTTCCAATGAGATGTGATGCATGTGAAGAAATATTCTGCAAAGACCACATAACTTATGCAAATCACAAGTGCACTTCATCATATAAAAAGGTGCGTATATTTGTGTCCGAAATAATAGAATAGTTGCCCTTGTGGTTAATGAACAGTTGAATAAATGGATTCATTGTAGCAAAGAATTATGTATGTGATGTGCCACACTCTGTCTTATTGTAAAAGTATTTTTAATTCAGTTACAACATGAGGCAATGGAAGTACATCAAATGAAAAACTAGACACATTCTAAGTTTTGATTAGGAAAGTTTAGTGTATGTGTAACTTGTTTAAAAAAAATGTGACCTGATGCGTTTGTTTGTTTCCGGCTGAAGGATGTCCAGGTTCCTGTCTGTCCATTGTGCAACACCCCCATTCCCATTAAAAGGGGGGAAATGCCAGACATCAAAGTTGGGGAACACATAGACAGAGATTGCAAGTCTGACCCTGCTCAGAGAAAACGAAAGGTAACCAGGATTTATTGCAAATAAAAAGATTCCATCTCCATTTCACGCACTTGGATTCAAGATCACAAGTAAACCTACTTTCTTTTTCAGATCTTTACAAATAAATGCTCCAAGGGTGGATGTAAGCAAAAGGAAATGATCCGCGTGACATGTGACCAGTGCCACTTGAACTACTGTCTCAAACACAGACATCCACTCGACCACGACTGTAAGACTGACGGAAAGCCCGTATCAAAACCAGGGTTGGTACAGTTTTCAGTGGCATTGAGAAAAGGTTTTAGGAGGTAATACCCCTACAAAATAGATATTGAAATAATGACAGCGGGCTTTGTTTTGTAGACATGCTGCTCTAATGCGGGCTCAAGTGAGTTCCAGTAATTCTTCTGCATCATCCACTAGAGGGAGCGCAAGGTCTATGTCTAATGGAGGAACTGGAAACCCCAGATCTCAGAGCAGCCGGTAAACACATTGACAAACACAACTGCACTCAGATATTTCTCTTCACTGTATATGATACAGATCTTATGCCCCACAGTGCACAGAGGACGAGTGCATCATCAACTCCTGCAGTGGCCCCCACAGCACAGATTGTAATTCCTGCTTCTGCGTCCTATCAGGCCGGACTGGTGAGTCACTTGTTTTGATTGAGATTCAAATGACAAGGATTTTAGAAAATGTACTTTTGAATATTGAGATCCCTGAATGAGAGTCTTTGATTTTGCAGACAGAGGAGCAGGCCCTCCAGAGAGCATTAGAAATGTCACGGGCTGATTCTGCTCAGCCGTCTCTAAGGTACTCCAGAGCTTAATCTAAGAATAAACATTCAGATTATTTTCGCCATCCCAAGATGATGTCGTGTGTTACCTGTGAGTCATACTAAGTACAGGTGTATACTAGATGCCTTATTTATAAAATGTTGTGTAGAAACCATCCATAATTTGATTTTGCAATAATTTCCTAAAATGCCTGTTTGTGATTCATTTATTAAGATGGGAAATTATGAATCGCAAACAATCATGTATTTGTGAACAACTGTTTCCTGTATTCCAAGTAATACTTTGAGGCACATTTCTTAATAATTCTCCAGAACACAAAAATTTGGTTGCTGGATATAGCACAATATTTTTTCTTTTATATTGCTTTGATCTCGTCTCCTGCTGGAGACGTTGTAACTGATCTGTGGTGTTATAAATGGGATCAGTGTGTTTCACACCAATCAGTTTCTAGCACCGCATCTGGTGATAGTCGTGCTTATAAGTGTTTGTGTTTCTCAGTCCTCAGGAGCAGGAAGATCTGGCTCTTGCTCAGGCTTTGGCTGCTAGTGAAGAGGAATATAGACGACAGCAGCAGAGACAACAGGTAGCCAGAACCTTTAGCGGTCAGTAGCATGCTATGCTAGCAGGACCTCATCTAGGTACATAGCCCCAGCGGCTGTTTCTGTCTGATTTATTGGGTGGCTGGGGCTATAAAAGTGCTTGGTTTTAAAATGGATCGCTGCGCGTATATTAAATACTGGATGTTTTTAAGGGATAGGTCAACCAAAACTGAAAATCCTCTCATGAATTAGACAACCTCAGGTTTTTCCCAACTGTATACATTTATTTATTTTGTTAAACACAGAGAAATATATATTTATATTTGGAAGAATGTAAGCAATTGAGTTTTCTGGGGCACCATTGCCTACCATAAAGGACAAGTATTAAAATGGGATTCAAAGGTCCCTCAGGACTGTTTGCTCTCCTAAAATCTTCAATATTTTGTGTTCAAGAGAATAAAATCCTAATAAAATATTTTTGTAGAAGCAAACCAGTGCTTTTTGAGGCAAAGTTGTTCAGAATGAGATCTATCATACTTCCAGTTTTAATGTTAATGTCAAATGTTATGTGATACAAAAACATCAAACCAAAAACGGAATTTTTAGTCAGTGGTCAAAATATCTTCATTTGTTAGGAAAAGATTGTTCTATTTTGTTCTGCAGATATAAGAAAATCACAGGCTTTAAAACTTGTATGTTACTTTTTTCTTATTTGTAGCACAGGGGAAGATATTTTGAGAAATGATATTGTGGTTTTGTATTCATATAATGGAAGTCAGGAAGGCCCAGTGATGTTTGGTTCCCAACATAATTCAAAACATCATATTTTGTGTTCTGCAGATGAAAGAAAGTCATAAAGGTTTGAAATGTCATGAAAATGTCAACTTTCACTTTAAATAATGTTTGTAACTTTTTCTAATGTGTATCAATAGAAGATAATTAGAGAAGGGTTCAGTGGTTATGTGTTCCGATAATGGAAATTAGTGAGAGCCAGTGTTGTTTGGTTCCCAACATTATTCAGAATATTTTATTGTTCAACAGACAAAAAAAAGTCATACAGGTTTAAAATGTCAATAGTGAGATTAAATGATCACAAATTAAATTTTTGGTTGAACTATCACTTTAAGAAACTTTTTATAATTCTGTATGTGAGCCCGCTTGGTCAGTTGGTTATAAAGACAACACATCCTTGAAGACAGACTACATTGTAACAGTATGACCATCAGCTTTGCTGCACGGAAGATATGAAAGAGATTATTACAGTCATTAAACTCTGGATCTCTAATTTGTTTTCTTTTCTATTCATAGACAGGGGTTTCCAAGGGTTCTAGCTGCTCTCTGTCTTAATGAGAGTTGGCACTTACCAAATTGATTCTGCCTCAATCAGCACATGAGCACCAGTAATGTACCTGTGAGATGAACATACCTGTACATTTTCCAGTTCAGCATATGAAGCTTCCACTTCCTGAATCAATGCATCTGAAGGCTGTTATGTTGATGTTTCATCTGTTCTGCATCACTTTTTATTGTGCTTCTTAGATTGAAAATGCAATTCCGCCATTGTGGCAAGTGGTGCTTTACAATATGTACATATTTTATAGAGTTATCACGTTAATCTATCATTCTATATAGATGTCTTTTGAAATAAATTATTATAATTAAGTGTTTGTTTGATCCAGTGCCTATTTCGTCACTTCTTGTGGTCACATTTTTCAACTTCATCGAGCATGAATGCTATGTTCAGGAATAAGATTAGGTTTCCTTATGTAATACTTGATCTTGAGGTAATATATGTATAGTTATAATTCAGGTATAAAATCTAACTTGTCGTAAACAATAAAGATTTATATACTGGGGTTAAACTAAAATAGTAAATTGTTTTGAGCATAATTTGAAATTACACTTTTGTATGTGTAACTAGATTTGGAAACAACTTATTCTTGCCTGTCCTATTTCTTGCCACATTAAATTACAAAATAAATGTACATAATCATTTAATATAGTTCCTTATGTGGTTCTAGAATTAATTATTACGTGAAAAGCAGAAATGGTCAACAAGAAAATATCAAATATGCTTTTAAGATCCTGGTGATCAAGTTCCTTCCGCCTCTTGGTAACTTCAAAACATTATTAGAGATTATTAACATGACATTAAAATGTTCGTTTATAATGTTCCGTCTAAATCCGTTGGCTTTTGTTCTCTGCAAAAATAATAGTCATACAGGTAAATGTGACATAATAGAGTGATTAAAATGAAAAGAACTTTAATTTTGGGATGAAATATCCCTTTTACAAACTGTGTTCATTGTTGTGGTTGTATTTTCCCAGAAGGTGGCAGTCAAACATTAACTTAATCTATTTGTTTGTCAGAATAATTGAACATTTGTAAATGAGAGATAGTGACAAGCAAAAATAATGAGAATTAATAAGTATTTTTCTTTTTAATGTTGGTGGCACTGTGGTCATCTTTTTGCCAGCTTGTTATCATGCTGTCCTTTACCACCTCTTTAAACAAGTGACAGTATCTTACAATCACGGTAATTACATCCATTATGATGTAACCGATGCATTAATGTTGAAAAGCTAAGTGCTACTGTACGTCAGAGCCCAATCGGGGTCATTTAACAATTACACCAGCCCTCGCTTGTAGAGGGAAATTATGGGCAATTACACTAATTCATATTCTAATGAGTTATTGTTTTTTATGTTAATGGTTATCAAATACTCTTCTCTTTCCGGTAAACATACTGTACAGTATTACGTGAAACATAAATAAATAAGAACAAAATACATATTTAAGATGACTGATCTGGAAACCAATGCAATATGAATTCGGCTGTTTTACTCGCACACTCATAACATTCAATGAAGACCAAGAAAGCTTTTGAGTAACTGCATTGAGATAGATTGATAACCCTATTGGTGAGATATGTGGAGCAGGTGTGTCACAGGTAAAGCTGTTGTTTCTCTCCGGGGAGAACACAGATTCTGGGTCAGTCTAATGTGTGCAGTCATACCTCACAGTGACAGAAGTTCACAGGGTGCCTTTGCCCGTGTCTGAATACATTCTTATCATGGGTGCCATGAGGTTAAGGGTTTGAAGAGGAGAACAAAACATCCAGCTGCGACACTGAAACCATCTCTCGATATGTCTGGAGCCGTGTCAATCATCGGCAGAAGGCCAGATCACCAGATGATGGCTTTTATCCTGACACAAAGGTTTCTAAAGCCTGCTATCATAGATGCATGTGAAGTTCTGGTTCTTTTGAACAATAATGTGAAGTCCAATTCACTGACCTTACGCTATACTAAAACATCAATATTATATTAGAAGAGGAAATGACTCTTTGAGTAAAGAATACAATTTTAAAAGGGTAGGGTACAAAAAGGAAAAACTTAAGGTGGTACAAAGTCAGACAAAATGGTAATACCCTTACAAATCTTACACGTTTGGACTTAAAAATGTATATACATATCACATCCCTATTACACATGAGCATATCCGTACCTAATGTATACATATCTACACCTAATGGTACAGATTTGGACCTTTTGAAGGGACGCAACCCCAGTGACAAGAAGTGACATATTTTGATGTAAGAAAAAATCTTTTTGGCAAAATGTGTGTAAGTGGAAACATAGGTTTATATAACATGCAAAACATGCGTGGTACAACAAAAAACCTTTGAAAATAAAACGAGAAAAAAATTTAATGTCCAGACATAAGGACAGGTTTTAAAATACATTATCTTAAAATGTCTAATTTAAAGTGATAGCTCACCCAAAATTGAAAATTGTGTCCCTTGCCCATGTGTCCTTTTTGGCTCTCTTCTGCAGAACACAAAAGAAGATATTATGATGAAAGTGGTTAACCAGACAGAAGTGGCATACATGTTTGAAAAGGGGGTAAATCAAGCTTTGCCTTTGGCATTATTTGTGACGTTTGGTGGCAAAAATTACAATTGTGCCTGTAATCCAAATTTTGTGGGATCAAACCCCAGCGCATAGTACCCAAAAATCTAATTCCAGTTCACACCGGGACTTTTTCTGCATAATGATACTGTCGAGAGGAGAACATGGTTCAATTCTGTTATATTGGTATAAATGAGCATAAAATTTAGCAGCACTTACAGCAAAGTTCTCAGCAATTTACCTCACAAATATCTCACTTTGTAAAAGTGGTTTAGTGATATGGTTCTAGAAAGTTGTATTTGTCCTTCCTGCACAGATTTGATTACAGTACTCAGTGAGGTGGGTCAGTGTTTGTATTGAGTGTCGAGGATTTGAAGAGAGCCTCCATATCCGCAAGCTTAATGAGTCGAAGGGCATGGGCCAGTGTACAGAGCATCACCCAGCTTCACTGCTCCATTGTTATTCCAGTGATGAGCCCATAGCTCTCCAAAGAGAAAAAAGTGTGTGGGCAGTCTCTTCTGTCAGGTTTGATGTCACTGATATTAATATTTTACTCTGCTGTTTGCGGAAATGCTACACAAAACTAGGATAAAATGAGGGTATGTCGTGATGATGTGTTATGTGTTTATTAACAAAAGCACTCTTTCAGTTTTACACCATTGTTCTGTAAGAGGCTGCAACAAACGCTGGATTTGATTCTCACAGGATAGCCTCCTTAGAGCCAAGCCTTTCAGAAAGTACTGCTCTCCTTTGAAGTGAACTCTCAGAGGGAGATGAAGACCATTGGAAAAATACAAAGCGAGCCTTAAGATCCAGAAAATATTCGGTGGAGTATGGACATGTAAGAGGTTGCAGAACATACAGCTATCTTTTGTGTGTCTTGCCTATCATCGAATTGCTTTTGTCGTTTCATCATGTTCCTTGCGCACTTTTATTGATTTCCCTGATCTGATTTGAAGTATCGGTGCTCCTCAAGGTTATGTATGCAGGCCTATTCTGCTTACTTCATATACAAATGAATCTTTGACTAAGAAAAACAACAACTATGTCATTAGATACTCTGGCAATACTGTGATGCATAGAAAACAACAAGCTTTATCAACAGTCTGCGGCAGCACAAACTTTGGTGTAAAACTATTTATTAAAGACATGGAATGAATATTAGCGCTGAATTTAATACCTAAAAAAGGCACATCTTAAACCCTCCGCTGATTTGCGTTGCTCCTGATGTGTCAGTTGTCATGGGAATGAGATATAACTCTGGTTTTTAATTATTGCTCTGTCAGTAAATGAAGTCAGTGAAATTGTGATCTGAGACTATTTTGCTCTGTTAAATCTGGCTCTGTATCAGGATGTATCAAAATATCAATTTAGGTCACTCTGTCCATTTGTCTACACTCAAATCACTTACTGTTTTTTATGTGATACAAGAACACACAAAATGAGTACATTTAAAAGCTTTGAAATAACGTAAATATAATGTTTAAGGTTTGTGTATAAGTATGTAAAAATCTAAGTTAATTTGTCAAAAACATTGGTGGATTTTTACAAATATATATAAATTTGTTAAATATGAACTTAATTTGTCATTACATGAACTTAAAAAATATTTGTACATTTTTGAAAAGTTAATTCTTAATGGATTCTTGGATTCTTAATGATTTATTTTAATATTTTCCATTGAAACATTAATGTTTTAAAAAGAAATTAGTTAAAATAACTGTTTATTTTTGTGTGTTATTTACTAATTTCTCTGTCTCTTTTCTATATGTTTATTTGCACAATAAAATAACTTGATATTCTTTAATGTGCTGGTATTTTCTATTGTTCCAAATTTGCATTGGAATGAAAATTACATCTAAAATACAGTACATGGAGCACAACAGTAATTAGTCTAATTGCTAATTGTCAGCCATGTTGAAGCAGTAATGCAGTACAGCACTGAATGTGATAAGGGGATAAGGGTTTTCTTGTTTCTGATATATCTCAAAAAATATTTTTATTCTTATTTTCCTATTCGTCATACCTTCCTTCACAAACCAATTCATGACATGAAAGGATGTTCTACTGAATCTCATCTACTGGTTCACTACTGTTTCACTTATATTAACATTTACATTTACATTTATTCATTTGGCATAAGCTTTTATCAAAAGCGGCTTATAAGTATTATGCAGTTGCCAATTATCACTGCAGAGTAAACAGGGGTAAGGTTTCTTGTTGAGGTCACTTCAGTCCTAGTCTGCTGACACTGTGATCCAAACCCGCAATCTTCTGCTTACAAGTCCATCTCTCTTACCACCAGACCACGAATTATGTATAATCAAAAAGAAAACCTTTGAAGGTTTGTACGTCCCAAAATGAAATGCTGTCCTCTTTACTCACAATTCAGCTATTCCAAATTTATATATACTTCTTTGTTTTTGGATACCATTGACCACCATAGTAGACAAAAAATATTTTTATCTGCAAACACAGAACAAGATATTTTGAAGAAGGAAAGACCAAAATTCAGATTTTTCACTACCATTTTAATTTTTCTACTTTTGTAGTGAATTGTTAACAAAAACGGTACTGGCAATTATCCAAATATCTTCAGCCAAACACATACAAAGAATTTATACAGGTTTGGAACAGCTAGAGAGTGAGTAATTCATGACATAGTGATGTGACACAAATTCTCTAAAAGCATCCCTTTATACAATAGAATATGCTGTACACTGCCAGCTATATACTAACACATTGACACATTTCGCTCTATTCATTTCAAACAATGCAAACCTCCTGCTGTTTTCCTGGGCTATAGATTCATCTTCATCTATATGAAATATTTAGATAATTCAGTTTTTTGTACAATACACAGAAATCTATATTTCTCTTTGTGAGACCCTGTACGCTTTGTGTGCCTCCACCACAGCTTGCACAATATCAATTTCACACATCTCAATTTCATCATCAATTTCAATATCCTCTGTTTACATCATTTTTATACACTACATTATTTCCTGCGATTTTCCCTAAACACCTTTTCTTCTCCACACAAACACATATGATTCCTGCAGCCAAGTGAGCACACACCATGTAAACCTCAAGCACAAATACCCGGCAACTCGCAGTCACTGAGCATCCCGACAAACCAGTTAGGATCTGACAGCACGCGTGATGGAAGTGACATGTTGTGGAGTGTTTTGGGGAAGCTTCAACCCCTCTCCAGCTGGGAGATTTTTTTTCCGATGACGCATACAAGTTGAATCACTATGCGGAGGCTCCTGCTGATATAAATGCTACTGATTTGCTACTGCTTCTTTTTTTGTGTTATTTTCATTTTAATGCATAGTTTTTCCATACATCCAAATATTATGTGTCAAAATATATCAAGGCTTGCAATGCAGCTCCATCCCTCAATACTTCGTTCAAGTAGAGCTTGAGCACTCATGTGGAAATAGACTTATTTCTCGTGACATTTGTCGAAAAATCCTACATCTTTTACTGCCAATGTATGCATGATAAACCAATGCACTCACATTTGCTTTATTAGAGTTCACATATAGATCAGATGTGTTCCTGTGTATCATTATGGAGTGCATGAGAAATGATGATGCGCTCTTCATTATAGTAATGATGCTATTGATTATCTTTAACAAAGGACAGGACATGTATAAATCTAATTCCTGTGTTAGGATACAATCAATGTGTTTGCGCAGACACATTTATGCTTAGAGAAGCTGCTTGTCTAAAATATCGACGCATTACTTATATATAACAGCTTGCAGAATATGATCTTGCCAGACGAAAGAAAGTTGGATTCTTCTTCACCTCTGACTTTAAAGAAACAGGCCAGGGATGTCTGAACACAAGGACATGCTCCGTAATGAGGCCTGTCGTTTACCGAGTTCAGGAGCGGAGGTATAATAAGCCAATGAATGGCAGCTTTTCTCGGCAAGTTGGAAATGTCAGTATCATTATCTTTGGCCATCAAGCACACAAACAGTACACGGTGCGGTCGCGGAGTTTAGAGTGCAGTTGTTAAAATCCATTCGTTTAAGGTGGAGGTCCGTTCATCTAGAGCAGCTCCAATTTCCTGTCGCTGAACATCACAGTCACACAGATCATTGGAACAATCTGTCCGTACAGACTGTACACATGACATGAGCAGATACCAGAAGGGTTAAGATGGGTTAAGGAAGGGGTGACACCTACTTAAACAATTTCAAAAAGAAAGATGTTATGTTTAATCGATTGAAAATAATGTTGTCATGTCTGCTGTTCAGTGCAAATTACACAGGCATTGAGAAAATGTAGTAAAAAATAACTATAAAAATAAGAGACCACTTCTGTTTTGCCTGTTAAAAGGTCTGAAACAAACTTTGAAGAATTGCAAGAAAATTATTAGGACTTATTCAAGCATATTGTCACCGTCCCTCCAAAACCTTTAATGTCCAAGTGTGCTGTTATTGAGGAAATGTACAACATATTTGACTTTATTTAAAAAATAAAGAGTTGACAAGCACTTTTATTGATTAGATTTTAGCCAAACCGTGTGATGCATTGGATAACAAATAAAAATGATTCATTACAAAACTTAAAACCACAAAATATTTAGATACAATATACAAGTGGGGATATTTCTGTTGGATTGAGAAAGCCAACATATTGATATGCAACTTAATCTTCTTAATGTTTTTTCTTCACAAAGCCAACATATTGATATGCCCATTAAACTTATTACGTTGGCTTAACAAAGCCAACATATTGACATGGTTCCTAAACTTATTATCTCGGCTTGAGGAAGCCAATTTATTGATATGCAACCTAAACTTATTCTTATTGTAATTCTTCTGACACTACATTTTCTTTCTGATCGCTACTCCTTCAAGAGCTTTCAAACGATCCTCTTTCCAGATTTAAAGAGACTGCCAGGCTCTGGAAAAACATACCTCACAAACTGGATTAACAAGACCTAAATCTTTGCAAGACCCACAATTTTGCATCAGAACATCGTAGGAACACAGGGGTCATGTTTGTTTTCCTTGTGACTTTTATTGTGTCTATTATTATTTAAATCTCACATGCCATGCCCATAGCAACCAAACACATTAGCTTAGCAACCAATTAGGCAGATTTCTTTGGATAAGAATGTTGTGTTAGCAACTAAATATTTCCATACGTCTTTCTGTCCACCCGATTGTATGCCACAGTCTCATCTTTTAAAACTGAAAACCTTCAAGACAAACTTTCTCTAGCCAACATAAAGTTTTTTCACAAACTTTTGCCTCATTTTGTTGTTTAAAAATAACTTGTTCTCTGTGCACTTTTCAAGGTCCAACAACAGATTTGTTTTGTTATTTTTACCAGTCTGTCCAAGTTTTCACCAAGATGTTTTCTGCAAATAAATGCAAATATAGAACTTGGGACTTGGTACACACCCATGAATAAAATTACATTAAGAACTCAATATGGTTTTGGAGAGATCGCAAAAAATTTTTAGCTGCTGTTTTTAGTGCAAAATTAAAAATTCATACACATATTTACTTCTTTAACTATTTTATTACAATCCAATAAATACAATTTCTACTATTTCTTAAACACTTCTTTATTAAGAATTTACATAACCTTTTAAAGTTCTGTAAAAATCTATGTACTTATAACCTTATACACTTTTATCAACAGAATATTTATACATGTTTTTATGTACATATATCCAAAACAAATGACAGAGCATTAATGTCCTGTAACTGAGCCAATAGAGTTGAAGCCAGAGAAAGATGAACAACACAAATGAGAGATATAGACTCTGGTAAGCAGGGATTAGTTGGGTAAATACATAATAAGTGTGTTTTCAGTGGTTTTCTGAAGGTTATGATGGTCTTGGTTGGAGGCTGGCAGCTCATTCCACTCTAGAGCAACAGAATGGAGTAAAACATTTATCTCTTTACATAACCAATCTCTGTGCAACACAACCTTACTTTTGGATTAAAATATTTTCAACTAAAATCACAAAGAAGACAATGAATACCCTAATACTCAGCATATTCTTAACTTCAAGGTCTCAAGCTCCTACATTAGACTTGTCAATGTAGTCAAGGACAAAGGTTAAAAATATTTTCATCTTATTAACCTTGTGTTCAAAATGTTTAAAATAGAATATAAAAGTGGAGGTTGTTCAAGATATTGAGGTGTAATTGCAACAGAGTTAGATTAGCCTCACTCTTTATCATCACGGCATGGCGAATGTTTTCCTGAAATGTTTGGAGATTAATACTTGAACCATCTGGCTGTTGGATATCTTGTTAGATCTTCTTCCCTGCTGTCCAGCCTCTATCAAATATCCAAAAGACATGATTAGAGAAAAGATATACTGGCTAACTCATGATCTTTGGGGTTTTATCCTTTCATCATTAAGCATCTTTTTAAATGTTTCATTTGTAAAATCTTCAGAACTATCATCAGAGTCATTAATTCATACTCATTAGCTCATAATAATCAATATTATACAAGATGAAAACATCATATGTATTGCCACAGTTTAGTTCATAAGTTTATCCATATTGAAAAAGGAATGAAATAGTTTAACCCAACATTTAGTAATCATTTGCTTACCCTTTAGTTTTCATAGATCTGTTTACATTTCTTTGTTGTGCTGTTTGTAGTGTTTATGTTAATAGTGTTGTATTTTTTATATACACCAAACATTTGTGGTGAATTCTAATATAAATATTTTAGTTAAAGATATTTACTTTTTGTTTCACACAAATTACACAAAATTAACAATAAACTAAAAAAAGGAATTTCTAAATTGTATCATGTTTATCCTCAAATATACACTCAATTAAATATAGTTTTTTACGGCCTTTCTTTTGAAATTTGATAAAAGGGTATTAAATTTTTTTTTATTACATCTTGGAACCAATAATCATTATTATATTGAGTAATTCCAACAACTCTTTATTTCCCGAACAGTGATAATATTAACATTTTTAGTCACAGTGAACTATCCTTTTAACAATTAGGACCAAAAATGAGGAATAAAGTGTATTGATCTCCTATTGTACTGTTTTAAAAAAAGTCTGTGAGTCTGTAGCTCCTCATACCCAAGGAAACCTCACATAACATCATGTTTTTAACAATGTAAGGAATAAACACATGCACCATGACACAAGTGACACCCAGTCCTGTGACACAACTATTTAGAAAACCATTAGAAAAAATTGCCGAGATTATTTCCCACCTTAACAGAAGAACTTTGGCCCAGATTTCACTGGTAGCGTTGCTATGACGACAAAGCAAAGTGGGAGAACTCTCAGACTGGGCTATGAATTTAATTTGTTTGTGCAGTCTTTAAATATTTTAAGATTTATAGATGTGCTGCACATAACACCAGAGGACTTGGATGTGTTGTGTAGGTCTTGAGCGATTGAAGAAATCAACACACTGACACTTTTGACCTCCACAAAGCCTCTCACAATACAGCCTGAGATGTTCATGCTTGTGCAGATATTCAACATTGTGTGAACAGTAAAAAAGTAATGTGGTGTTAATAATCCATAAGCAAGGTGTACTGCTTTTATCCAACAGAAACTCAAAACGCCTGAAGTTATAAAAAATGCATCATATATGCAGTATAAATATGGATTGTAAATTTCTTTATGCGGATGGATAGATATTATGACATATAGGGTCGGGCATATACTACCCTTTAAGAATAAATGATATGTATACAGAAAATTCCTTTATACATTCATTCAGTGCACATTTCAATAAAGAATGTCTTTATTTCATGGAGTCTGTTGCATTGTGAAATAAAGGCACAACCAGTCCAACTGTAATGCAGTTCTTTGTATTCAAAATGCGGGTGCTATCACGAATCGCTAGAGGGATCCCATTCTCATATTCTTCATCAAAGTGGCACAATTCCCCAGTGACCATCTCTCCTCCTGTCTCTTGACTTTTTATCATGCCAATTTAAAGCCCCCAAGACAAGATCTACAAATAATTATACGGGTACCTTTGGCCTGAAGAAATACAGTACACATCAATCAAATGACAGGCAGCCCATACAATTCTTCTTAAAAAGGGGACTGGACTGAGGCCTGTGCTTGTAACATGAACTCTGATGACAGTTAAATAATCGTCAGAGGAGAAAATCACAGGATATGGCTGATGGTTTTGCTTTTTGGTACACCAAAAATTATTATTCTTTTGACACCTATTGTACATCATACATTGATCACACTAATGACACTCTTCATACTGTAAGGGATGTGTGAAGTATTAATGTATTTGATCAAATAAGTGCATTTTACGATTTTTTTATACATTATACAGTAATTTCCATTTAAAAAAAATACTTCCACTTCTCAAATTTGTCATGTAACTGTACTTCATCTTTTTACGTTAAATTTATAAAAAATACTTAATAATATCATACTTTTTTCATTTGAAAAAACATCCTTTGTGTAACTTGTTTAATTAATTCTTTAGTAAAAAAAAGGGGGAAGAAAATGAGAGAGAGAGAGAAAGTAGGAAATATATCGAATAATGTATTGTGTTTAATGTATTTAAGTTTTATAGCTAAAAAATAATGTGTTCTTATATAAAAAATGAAGTGGAGTAAAAAGTAGGCATGCACCAATGTACTGGTTACTACTATCAACGTTTGATTAATATAACACATCATCATTGGCATGAATAGGCTAATCCAGATGCTATATTAGTATAGTGCACTGAAGCAATGAAAAAAAAAATTTCTGAGCAAAATATATTAATTGTAATAGTACAGACTTTATTTAAGTGTATTTAAGAAAGGTTAATGTTTTGAATAAACCAAGTATTTGATAGGAAAAATCACTTATGACGATTGTCAAGTTGTCTTATTGTGTTTTTCTTGTGTCTGGATTTGTACCACTCTTAAAATGTGAAATGTTAATGTACAGTAAAAATGGGTTTAAAGTAGAAAAACTAGAATTCTATTACACTGAATGAAATGTTAACAATAACAGTGTAGGATGATGGGTGTTTTGTTAAAATCGTTTACTGCCAAAAAAAATCATAACGGTGCATCCCCAGTAAAAAGTATGACCGATAAATGTAGTTAACTTCAAAACATTTGCACATTTTAAAATAAAGAAAACTCCAAACACAGTAAATAATGAAACTTGTTAAAATGTACAGAAACCTAAATCATGAGAGTAAAAAGCAGTCGACTTCTGGGCAACTCTATGCTACATGAACCTCATTGTAAAAGAAAATTATAAAATTTTAAAGTACTACATAGGAATAAAAACCTTTCTTAGAAAAATACATATATACAGTTTTTGTATAGAAAATTCAGCTTTTTCAGCAAAGTGTAATAATGTGATGTGCAGAAGCATTTTTTTTTGCATACAGACAGAAAATGTAATGAATTATGTGCCGGTCAGGAACATTGCCATAATGGAACAAATTATTTCCTCAGTGTAGATGTGACCTCATCATTTTATCTATAAAACAACAGACAGGGCGTAAACAATGTGTAATGTTGCAATTGGTAAAACCTGAAATCCACATAAAATGCAAGATTAACTTGCACATCCCAAACCCCAATGAGGCACAGGTGTAAGAAATATGAATATATATCCTCCAAAAGTGTTATATTTACAAAACATCAACATTTTGTCCAGTCGGGTCTTCCTGATTTGGAACCTGACATTCTTTCGTACACACAACAACACGGTTTATTTCATCTGTCATTATGCTTTTTTTATGGAGGTGGGAATTTATGCTAAAATCAGGCATTGAGGGGGTTTTGAAAGCATTGCAATGCTGTATGGCTGAATTCACAGCTTACTGAATGCTTTCGAATGGCATATGTTCTGAATCAAGCATTTATGGTGTTTGGTATTCAGTCACAGAGTCTCTTCCAATTAAATCAGTTTAAAGAGATTGCCTACTTCACTTGCAGAGAAAGCTTTTATCCAGCAACGTAAAGCACATTCAAGGTTTTGCTTATAATACTTTACGTTTCTTTGGTGTCAACCCTGCAACCTTGATGTTGCCATTGGCCTGCAATAGTTAAGCAACTTTAATTCCTCATCCCTATGAATGTAATCATAAATTGATGATGCATCCAAATATCCTCTTATCCATGCACAAGAACATTCTGATCTTAAATATCTGGCCATGTTTGACACACAAGGCTCAGACATGTGCGTATTCAAATGCAAATTCTCATGCATTGACGCAAAAGGCACCATAAGCCTTATGAAACCCTGTGAAAACATTTTTACATGCATACCACATCATGTGCTTCCATGTGCATGCGCCAGTGTGCAAGAGAGAGACGGCACATCTCTCTCTCTCTCCCTTCTGCAATGAAGTTTGAGCATTTACCACAATGTGGAGGTGGAGCCTCAATGTGTGAGGGGGAGTGAGGGAAGGAAGGCAGAGGGATGGAGATGCAGGGAATCAGAAGAGCATTAAGTATGAGAGGAGATGAAGGCTGCGGAAGTCTTTCATTCTGAAAGCACCACATCCTTAAGAGGACGAACAAAGCTTCTCAACATTACAATGAGGAGTGGATAATGTTGGTTTATCCAGTGAGCTGGTAAGTTAATGCTCTAAATTATTACACTGTCATAGAAATCAATTTCGTTTACAGTTTAGATGTACTCTGAGATTTTCCTTGACACCTCTGGAATGAAGGTTCAGAGCACACATTTTCATTTTTCCTCTGGACGGCCTTGTTTTAACATGCATGCACAATGGCTTATCATAAACGCATTAATATTTATGCTGTTTATGTCTGTGTTTTACACATTGTGTATCAACATGATTAAAGTGTGTAATTTAATTCCCTATTATAACTGTACACTTCATTTAGTGTACTGCATTCAGTACATTTAAACAGACTGCATGCTTTATTCACTGTATTTCAATGTGTTTAGACTTTCTTTAGTCTGTTGACTTCTTATTCCCACTTGGATGCGGCAGAAATGCTTTCTATCAGACTTCATGAAAGTTTCAATCTATTCTTATTAGCAATTTGAATAGACAAATATGAAAGTGTGTCATGCAGTTTGGGTACGCGCCCTTTGAATTGAACAGATGTGAATCTGACAGATTCCGTGACTGTTACTAAAGGGATCAGTTTAACGGCCCTTCATACTGAAGGACACTTCATGTTATATTCACTGGCGGGCGGTAATCCAGCATCCAATTAAAGAAAATCTGGAGTGTTTACAAAGGAAATTGCTCACTAACAAAAGTGTCACAGACAGACGCTGATGCCAGTATGACAAGGCAAAGCAGAAGATAAGTTGGACCATATCTTTTGTGCAAACATTTATTCAACAGTTCCATCCCGTCAGCCATGCACTCAACCGAATCTCTAAAGCTGTGAAAACACATATTTATGTGCCCTGAATCTGTGGTGCATTTCAAGTTAAAGATTTTTGGTCCTTGCGGTCAAGTCAACGAGCCTTTACCCAGTTCTCCATCCTAATGTAAGTCAGCCCCAAAGAGGCTGTTTATATGGAAAGGGGGAATAATATCACAAAGACAGGAGATGATCTCAAAGCGTCTGTTAAGAAATAATTGCGATTACTTTCAGGATCACTTCACCCGATGCAAGTAAACAAACTCCTGGGAGGAAGTGTATACATATCCAGCAGAATAATAACCTCGCAGTGGAGCTTGCCTCCCAGGGTAAACGGCTTTCTGTTCATTTCCCTCAATTTACAGCAATAAAGGGCCAATAATGAGTCACGCTCATTGAGTGTGCTTAGTTCACTCAAGGAGGTATAAGAATATCTGGGATCAACTGATCCTTATCCAATTATACAACAAGAATATGTTGTTTCAGTGGGGATTTAAAGTCAGTGTTTTTATCCACTGCATACTGTATGTGTGTATGCACGAAGCAGGTCATTCAACCCCGCGCTTTTATTCTTCTATTATTAGTAGGTTATTATATATTTTGAGTGTGCACTTTGTCAGTCTTTTAGGGAGCACTGCATTACATTTCTTAGACCACTTTACTAAAGCTCACCTAAGCGCTTTCACTCCTTTTCGTAGTTAGTGCAAAAATATCAAGCTGCTTTAATTTAATCTATTCCATTCATATTTTTAGTCAGAGTTTGGATTGTGGCGCCGTGTGTCTTCTAATAACTACAATTTATCAGAATCGAAAGAGATTTACTGTCATCTGTGCTTGCACAATGGATTTTCGTTGGTGAGCTTCCAGTTTATATTCAAGACAATGGCATGACAAATTATATTAATAAATATAGGAAAAAATATATAAAAAATTCTAATCTAGTTTTTTGAAGGATTGCGTTTCTGTACAGAAATGCGGCATAACATTCACTGACCGATGCTTGTTCAAGAAACAGATAAAAAGTGAGATCTTTTTTAAATCCCCCAACAGCTGGATCAATATCTGAGGTGAAGAAATCGATGCCGACTGTCACTGAGCAACACCTATTGGAAAGTACTCTGGGATTAAGTGCTGGTAGGCAATTCCAAAATTTCCACTTTTCCGTTTTATCCAACGAACAGAGCAATAAAAAAATTACTAATGTAAATATATTTGCAAGGTATTCTTATTCCCAATCCAAACAACTTTGTACTAATATATCTAATGAGTAGAGCAAGATACAATTGTCCATTTTCATTTTGATTTGCTCTCAACCTG
The DNA here is from genome assembly GCA_033220385.1 of Triplophysa yarkandensis. Taxonomy (NCBI): domain Eukaryota; kingdom Metazoa; phylum Chordata; class Actinopteri; order Cypriniformes; family Nemacheilidae; genus Triplophysa; species Triplophysa yarkandensis. The sequence continues at coordinate 8,883,461 of CM065661.1, forward strand.
ATGGAGCTCATATCCTGATGAAACTGCCTCTGGAGAGGTTATCATAGCTTTCTAAAATTGATTCTAGCCATGAATCCATTTCATTCTTCTTCTACTTTCATGATCCTTTGTAATCATGATGTACTTTTTCATGTTCATCAAAATTGAAGGTCTCTGTGGCTCATCCTCAGAGATGTTCTGTTTCATTGCTTTGTAATCATACCACTGGCATTATTAAAAACCAAACTATTGAATGAAAATAGATATATCATTACTGTTTTGGAGACATTTGCGAACTTGAAATCATTTATGTTCCCTCATAAGATGGAAATCCATCATTTAAATTGACGCCCAAACCGTATCTGTGTCTTCTTTGTTGTGACCTTTTGCAGGGTTTTTGAAGCTAAACACCTTAAAATGTCAGATCACGAGGACCTAAATAAAGCCATCGGACACTGGAATGCATCGGAGAGCTACCAGCTCAACCCAGCCAGCGTCATCGTGTCGGTGGTCTTCTCTCTCATCTTTCTTCTGGGAACTATTGGGAACAGCCTGGTTCTCGCTGTGCTTCTCAGAAGCGGACAAGTGGGATATAACACCACCAATCTCTTCATCCTCAACCTCAGCGTAGCCGATTTCTTTTTCATTATATTCTGCGTGCCTTTCCAAGCTACGATCTATTCTCTAGAGGGCTGGGTGTTCGGTTCCTTCATGTGCAAAGTGGTTCACTTCTTCATCAACCTCACAATGTACGCCAGCAGTTTCACCCTGGCTGCCGTCTCTGTGGACAGGTATGTTTAATATATGTTATAATAAGCTCTGTGTAGCTATAATAACCTTTTTGACACGGCAATGTTCAATATAGGCTTATGGGGTTGAAGGCTATCATGTGTAAGAGAACCTTACAGAAATATAATTGGCCAGGGCTGTAGTTTAATGGATTCGATTGTCTGAACATGAGGATATCTTGCAAATTACTTCAGGGAAGTCTGAGAAATGTTTAACATGTTATTTTCACCCGTCAGCAGAGAGACCATTCCTCTATTTAAAATAGATGTAGAAAACACACCATATTCACTGATATTTCAACATGTTTTATCGCACAATATGTTGGATTTAGATGTGTTGATCATTAAGGTTTAGTCTTGACTGGGTCTGCTGAATGAATGCGCATCCAACAATACCAAAGAGGCATTGAAATTTTGCCCTTATGCTTTTCTTTAAAACGGCAGAGTGCAAGAGTGTATCATGTCCAAGTCAACACAAAGCAGAGCTGAGAAGTAATAAAAATTCTAATGCATTTACCATGCTATTTGTATTAAAAACCATTTCACAAATATACCATTGCTACAGAGTGGCAAGCATTTCTTGAGCAGAGCCATAGCACCCTTTTTCCCCAAGCAATATCCTCCCCATTCATGGCAATGGCAGTGGTGCATCTTTTTACATGTAATGTATCCAGGAAGTCTATCACCTGTGACCAGCTGGGCTGTAAACAGATCTGATACTGTACAAGGGTTGGCAAGTGTGGCAACGAAATGCCGAAACATTATCAATGGCACTGATATAAGAAAGCCACTCATGTGCTCCATTTAAACACACAGCAATATGTTACTTTCACCCAGAGCAGCAACGGCCACTGCCCTCCATCTGAGCCGAGCGTTTACCTTTGGATAAAGCACATTAATTTTATGATTTCCCATCCTGTGATAAATGGTGTGGGGCTCAAAGGAGACTGAGAATTCCCACTGGCAATAACCTCTTACTAGGAATAAAAAACAATACACATTCATTATATGCGGTGCGACACAGCTGCTGCCCTGATCATGTGGCTTTTACCATTCAATTGAAGCACAAATGTCAAGAAAGCACTTTTCATGAACAAATGTCATGTCCTATGTTCATGTTTAAGCCAAAGAGTTGTATGTAACAGCTACATTTTTTCTTTTGCAGGTATCTGGCCATTCGTTACCCTCTGCGCTCCAGAGAACTGAGAACGCCATGTAACGCTGTAGTCGCAATGGTTGTCATCTGGGGCCTGTCTCTCATCTTTGCCGGCCCTTATTTGAGTTACTATGACCTCATTGATTTTGAAAACAGCAACGTGTGCGTACCTGGCTGGGAGGAGTACAATCGTAAAGTGCTGGATACCTGTACCTTTGTTTTCGGCTATGTTATTCCCGTGCTCATCGTAAGCCTGTCGTACACACGCACCATTAAGTACCTCTGGACGGCAGTCGACCCTCTGGATGGCATGTCGGAATCGAAGCGAGCCAAGCGAAAGGTCACCAAGATGATCATTATAGTCACTGTGCTTTTTTGCATCTGCTGGCTGCCGTACCATGTGGTAATTTTGTGCTACCTCTACGGAGATTTCCCATTCAACCAGACTACGTACGCTTTCAGACTTCTGTCTCACTGCATGGCCTACGCCAACTCCTGCCTCAACCCCATTGTTTACGCCCTGGTGTCCAAACACTTCCGCAAGGGCTTCAAAAAGGTGTTCAGCTGCCTCCTCAGCAAGAAGGGCCGGAATAAGGTGCACGTGGTCCATGTAGCGAACACGGTTCCCGGCTTTGAGGCTGGCTCCACCGAAGTGTCTCAAATGAACGAAGAGAACGGCAGACAGAACGAGAATGAAATGGTCAACCGCCCGCTCGCCGAGCCACAGAACCCCAACATGACCATGACATTGCCCTTTCAAAATCAGCCCTGATGAAGAGGAGAACAGTTAATGATGCCTTAAAGAAAGCCTTATTAAAGAACACAAACAGAGCTGAGGATTTACGCCGCTTTGATCCACATCACTGTGGAACAAGTCCAGCAAAGACTCCGGTTATTTAAGGATCAAATTGCCAAACAAATTGAAAATGGGTTTTCAATTGATACGTGTACGGACATTTCTTTTCGCTTTGCTTTGTTATTTTAGCTGTAATGCTGAAATGTTTTATTCATGAGCTGTCGTTTCGGAGCAGCGTTTGCTGTTTGTTTTTATGTGTTCACCTCAGAGCATGGTTCAATTTAATGCTGTGATGACTAATTCTCCTGTGAAAAATCTGTTACAGAATATCGTATGTAACTCGCTTTCATATCTGAAGAGTGCTGTTTACTAGTCTGAAGCTGTGATTTATTATCAGGCTTGGAGTTTTGAAGATGACTCTTAAGATTGCGCATCTTAAAAGCTCTTTAAAATGTGCTTATGTTAAGTATGTTTTTTGCTCTTACTTCTGTTCATGGCTTTACGGTGCAAAAATGTCAGTCTTGCTTGACTCAAAAGCTCTAGTGGTTTGTTTCGGAACAATTGCTAGGTGCCAGTTGTGCCAGCTCAATATTTTAGATATAAGTCACTAGAAGGTTTTAAGTTGAGTTCTGGATTTTTGTGCAGTGTTTGTGATTTTCCGCTGTTGTAAAATGTCTTGAAACTTGATTATTGAGTTTATATAATAGCTGCACTTGCTCAGATCATCTAATGTTTACCACGGTCAAATAAACATGGCCAACCGGGATGTTTATCTCCAACCAGTTTAACAAAATGGTCACAAAATTAAGTATCTATTAAATTGAGTCATGGACACAAAATTCCCCCTTTTTGTCTCACTCAACACAACTTTAAAATTACATTCAGCAAGTGCACATGAAGTTTGCCAGATGTGAAACCTCTCGCAGAAACCGCTGCCCAGGATTTTGGCTGCATCATCCGGATGATGTATCTTCTGGGAAGAAAGATTCAAACACATGTTGACGTGCCAAACACATATCTTGCATTCATGTATCACTGGAAACGTACCCTCTTGAGGACGCAGGCAGTGTCCCCGGCAACAGGCCCATCCTAACCCTGCCCCAAAATGTAACATCATATTTTAAATCATATTTAAACTTGCAAATGAGATCTTAAAAATTCCCACAAATAAGCCACCCTGTAAAACAGGTCTGAATTCCCATCAGATTTAGTGGAGTATAAATGCATAAAATATACTTTGTAATAAAATACACTCGATTGAAAGTCGGCTGTGTACGTGGACACAAATCGATAGATAAAATTTCGTGACTTTCATACCTTTGTGTGAGACTGTGTTTTTGTCTCGGATTACAGGCCAATTTAACTTCATGTCCTAATCTCTAAATATGTATAATCTACTCCAGCTGATCAGCAAGTGATTTGTTGGCAGTTTTGAATTTGATGTTGGTATTGGATTTCAATAAAATGTGCATTGCTAATTCTTTCTGCACCAGCATGATATTTTAAAATGTACAAATAGACTTAAAGGGCTTCCACAATCCCCTGTAATGTTGCAGCATAGGGCAAACCTTTGAGAGATTTTTGTTGATGAAACTGGCATTTTCAAGTACGAGAGCGAAGATCCAGCAAGAAGTGAGAATTAAAGTTTAATGACTTGCATTTATTCTCCTTGAAACAACTTTAAAGCATATGAAAGTGGTTGAAAGTGGTGATGCATGCAGTTTTAAAAACAATCAAACCATCTGAATATTCTCATGGCGTCCACACAAGAAAAAAACCTCATTAAAACACAGCTTGACCGAACACACGCTTTAAAAAACTTCATCAATTATGTATTGGTATATAGCGATATATACTAATATTTAAGTGTAGCCATTTGTTCAAATCAGCCAAAGTCCTCGAAAATACTGTTCCTTCTGCTTTAACCAGATTCAGTTTGTTTATTAAAGCAAGTTTATTTAAGCAAACTATGTCATGTTTTATCATTTGGAGCAACATGACGGCGGGCAAACAATTACATTCATATTGATTTTTCCCAAAAATGCAAATCAAAACCTTGTAGATAAACCAGTAACAAACAGAAAAAAGCTTCACCGTTACAAAAAGCACTCACCCGTGATGCCGGATGGAAAAAAGTGTCAATAGCCTTGTTATGCACATTAGTCGTCGAATCTGAAAGCTTTTGGGTGCAATTAGGTGTGCTGAGCTATTTTTATACATTTACAGCTGTTAATTCATCTTGACTATCTAAAGCTCTCATTGTCATTTCCTACTCTCAGTGTCATTGAATTTTATGACAAGCTTTAGTAACATTGTGTTTCCTTAGCTCTTCATCAGTTAAATTGACAGTCAAAGTCGTAGTGCTATGATGTCACAGAGATTAAAAGGTTAAATTGAATTGAGTCCTAGCAATAGTGATATTAACACAGACATCACAGATGATTCAGAATACACTTTTATTCTTCTTGGTAATAAACCTGATGTCTTATAGTGCTCAACCAAAAAGGAAAATGCGTCATCAATCATTCATCCCCATGTCCTGCACGGCTTTCTTGGGCAAAACATATAAGAAGTAATTTTGTAGAATCTTGATATATGAACAGACACCCAATAACTTGCACACAAAATCAATTCCAATGTCAATAGGTCAGCTGTTCGGGTCTCTATATTCTTAAAAAATGTTATTTTGTGTTTTGCAGAATGAAGTCAAGCAGGTTTGAAATGACAGGAATTGTCTTTATCAGAAGTGGTACTACATCTCAAGATTATTTTTTCTGAAATATACAAAAAAAGCAACACCAATCATTTCTTGAACCTGCTGCAATAACTACATGTAGTTATTTCCCACCAGTGTTCGCTTTTCTGTTCATTGCTCAAAATAAACTACCTAGAAATTGTTCAGTATACAATCTAAGAAAAGCTAGATCTGTTGGGTGCAATTACTTTTTAATGGTCTAATCTTGACTTTATAAAAAATGAAATGACCACACATTTGCTGTAAATATCTAAAAAAATTGCTGATTACTTAACACTGACATCACTAACCACATTACTTGTAAACACGGTGTTTAAAATTTCTCATGTAAATCAAATATAGTATTATAATATTTTGAGAAATCTGTATTCCATTTTAGCATTAAAAGGTACATTTACAGGTTGAAGAGTCTGAAATAATTGTTATCTTCACAGTTCTGTCAATTTTACAGTATTGAAAAGACGCACTATCAAAATTTGAACAACCAAAGCAACACAAGCATTTAACATAATGAAGAAACTGTATTTGTAGCTCTCATTTACATCAACATAAATATGCCGTCTACCCTAGGGTTCTTTTCTTTGATCCGGAACATTTAACTTATTTACATATTCAAGTCAAGAGACACTTAATTAGATAGCCAAGCGTACGATAGGATCTTCCATCAAGTGTTATTACAGTATTTGTTGTAGACTTCTTCAGCAATTTAGTCAGGTGTCAAGAGATTAAAAAGAAACAATTCCTTCCCAGCAAATTAAATTGATAGTTCATTTTCTATCATGAGTTCTATCAATCACTTTCTAATTGTTCCAAACCTGTATACATTTATTTGTTTGGTTGAACACTGAGAAAGATACTTGAATAAACGCTTGTATTTAAACAGTTATTGGGCCCGTTGACTACATTGATAGGAGAAATTACGTTAGTCAGAAGAATCCAGGAACTTTTATTGTCCTGTATTTTTCAAAATACCTACAGAAAAGCTCGACAGAAAAAAACATTCATAGATATTTTCTTCAAATGTTCCTAATACAAGCATTCTTCCAAATATCTTTTTCCGTGTTCATCAACCAAGTAATGTTTACCGGTTTGAAACAACGACTTATGTTCTTGAGAACTATCTCTGTATAAGTGGGTAGTTGGGTCTGTGCATTTGTGATGCAAACTTTTCCTTGAAGCCAAGACACTAAATTACCTTGAACTGTTTCTTCTACTGTGAAATCAATAAGAACAACTCAAATGAGTCAGTGCTTGTTGGGTACATGCAGTCTGCCAGGCACACCTAATAAAATGTGTGCTTTAGAACAGTTTTAAGACCAATTTAGACATTATGAACTCTGTACCTTTTGCATTTCTAAAGATGCATTCCATAATGGAAGTACCTGTGGTTTAAAATCATATTTGTATTTATAAAACAGCTGAGATTTCATTTCGAAATGAAGGAGGCTGTCTGAGGAGGCTTAGCCTGTCATAAATCTTCAAGCATGCATAATGAAAGCTCTTTCAATGTTTAATCATTTGAATATTGTTCGTGCAATTCGTACCTCTTGATACATGATTAAATGAAACCCGCAGAACAATGCATTGGAAATCATCCTGTGTACATTCTGAGTAAATTGTAAAAGGCTTGATAACAGGTTAATGGTCTTTCAGTCTTTTTATGCCATGGGCTCCTTAATTGCAAAGAATAAAGTGTCAACAAATCGTCAACCTAGAATTAAACTGTTCCATCTGAATTCTTAGTTTTGAGATGTTGAGCTCCGAAGTTTTGTCATTTCATGTAGCAAAAAGTATATGAGGAATAAATCTCTTCATAAGTGAAAAAGACAAAGATCCTAAATGTATTCTAATAATTTATAATATCAACATTTCCAGAATTTTTTAAGTGAGGATTTTTGGAACAGATCAAATGCAGAACCTTCTGAATCAAATTTCTTTGGTACAGAATAATAAGTTTCTGTCTGCAAATTATTAAATAAAGCATTCAACTTCTATTTAAAACACAATTTCAAAATGCATGATACATGTTTTTCATTTTTCAGATTGCTTTTCAGTTGAAAGTCAGACACGGAAAAAAGTGGTGCTAATTTTGAATCTAAATTTTTTAACCACAGAATTAGAGACAGGTCAACTTACTTTCTAGAGATGAGTATGGCATAAATAAAATATTGTAAAACTATTACCTAAGACATAAGGTACATTACGAGGGTGAATGTAAAGACAGGAATTAGGAATCTGGTCTATACATATAAAAATCTCCCTAAACCTTAAACAAAGCAAAAAGTAATAATTTGTTTGAGTTGCTGTACTTTACAAGCTTATCAATAAAACAGTATACCTGAGGTTTCTTTTATACAGTGTTTAGTTTTGCACTGTTTCTTCCCCATTTTCCTCTGTCACATGACAAAGAAAGCTTGATTGACCCATTGACCATTGATTGGCTCGCATATAGAATAGTTGTAAGCGAATTTTGTAGATTGAACCTTGTTGTTTTCTCACAAAAACAAAAGAACAAACATGGCATAATGTAAAGAAGTTATTTAAAAATAAGAATGTGTGAATAATTTTTGATAAAAAAATATCAGGTAGAACCTTATAATTCTACGGTGATGAAATATCCCTGAACAAAACTTACATCAATACACCCAGGTTTGAGTTCTGCACCTAAAATCTTAAAGTGATAGTTTGCTTAAAAACTAAAATTCTGTTATGAAGGGTTTATAATACATTTAAGTTTGTGTTCATCCGCGGAACATACAAAAAGACTTCCTGTAAACATTGTATGAACACAAAGCCACTCGATGAGGACCAATGGTTATCTGTAACCAACATTCTTAAAAATATCTTCTTTTGTGTTCTGCAGAATAATGAAGGTAATTCAAGTGTATAGTTTCAAGACAGTAAAACAATGATTAAAAAAATTACATTTTATGGCAAACTATCACTTAAAGCCATGCTTTGCATCTTCTTTGTTTATACGTTTTTAATCAGTCTTGCGAGTCAATCTTTGCCTCTGCACATCATCAGTCATACAACAGCGATATCATTTTAGATTCATAAAAACAGCCCAAAAGAATTCTATTGATCTTGTTCCAGACCAGAGTGAATAAACGCTTGCTTTGACAAAGTGCCGTGGGTTTAAACATCATCTGTTGCTCTATCAGCAGCTGCCAGGCTTATCCATGCTATCCATTTTCACTCTCTGCTGAACCGCAGCCTCCGAGAGCATGGCATAGCTCTGTCACAGTTTCAAGGCAGTGGAATGTATCTTGACAATCAGACACAATCAGGTGTTTCAGGAGAGTGGGTGTGAAAGACGATTAAGAGTCTATTGAAATCTAACACGACGCCTATTAGATTTCAGCTGTACACATGGACATGATGTTCGAGAATGATATAGTGTACTGAGCATGTGCAATAAAATGATGGATGGATACTATAAATATTACAAAAACCATGTATGCAATGTTTTGCTGTCTTCATCTCACATGAGTTCATAACTTTATACATTTTAGAAACTGGTTAATTTGTATGAATTTGTCTGATCTCACAATAAGTTAGAAACAATTCATGCAAGCTATAACCACCTTTTAGAATAACTAAGCTTAAAATTCCCCATGTCAAAGCTTTAGCTTAAATTCAGAACTAAGTGGCACATTTGTATTATATCATACTTTGTGAGTCATACAAAAATGTAAAATCATTTTAAATCAGCATTGCCAGAAACTCCTTAACCTAACCAACACATGCACAAAAGCAAATTATACTTAAACTAATTCATGATATTAGCCACCTTCTAAAATAGCTAAGAATTTCCACAAGATCATTGAATAGCAAGGTGCCAAGAACATCAAGATCATGGTTTTGAGGATTCAGGAATGCACATACTAATGTTACACTGTTAAATTATGAATCATGACTAATCGTATCCAGAAGCAAAGTTTGTGTTTACATTAAATAACTGTGTTTATATTATTTTGTTTTAGAAGCACATCACTGTGTTTTTTCGAAAATATATTTTTTTAATTTTCTTAAAGATACAGCATGAAGTTCGTGTAACAAACTTTGTTATGGAAGCCATTAATTACGATACATTTTTGAAGACAAGCACAATCTGCGTTTGTCTACTAGTCAGTCAGCTGCCACAATTCTCAGCCATTAAAACAACCCTTTTTCAGGACAGTCCAAGACATCCCATTATTTACAAAAATAAAAAGCAGAGTAAAACAACTGAATTTCTTGAAGCATCACCTAAATTTATCAAGAGCGCATTATATAACAACATACAAACATGTTATCTCCAAAAGGCTTTCACATTACTTTCACAACAAAGACATGACTGCTTTCATCAAAGCTCAAACACGAGGATGTTTCTAATGTCTTCCAAAGCAACACTGGCACTTTTGAAACCGACTCAAAATGATCAAAGCTTCATCCACGCATAAAGGCAATTAGCCAATAGCAGCTGAGCACAGCACGCTCTCAAAGAGCCATGCCATGCAAGACACGACTCACTTCTGAAAGGCATCTGGGCGCCCATTTATTAATGACAGGTTTCGACATTAAATCTAATATTTCTGCATTTGTATGAACAGGTATATGTGTTAAGATAAAGTGTTGCAATATTCATATTTTATGATTGCAGTGTCAGCGGTTCGCCCGCTTGATCTTGCCATTTCCTCCATTTATTTCTGCAAACCCATCCACTTCATTCCTTTTAAAATGGTTCGTATGTCTTAAACACTTGCAGAAGCCGGCACCTCTTGAACAAAACTGAGCAGCTCTTTAGGGAGAGAGGAAACCAGATGGTAACACCCTCTACAGCTCTTACACTCATTTACCTTGATTCTGTTTCCATAACATCTGCTTTTGTTGAGCCGTGTTCAGTGATGTACTCGAAACACACTTGTACACGGCTGATCTTTTGCATTGCTTATGAGCAGTCACTTACGGATGGGAAGTACAATATAAGTGTGCTTTTTTCAGCCCTTTCCGAGCAAATCACATGTGAATGCCATCATATTTATTATTAAAGCATTTTCACCTCTGAATTATCTGTCATTATCCGTATTTTTCATGTATTTTTAAGCGTAAAAAAATGCGTAGTGGTGAGGCTTTTACATTTGGTCACATATACATTATATCGCCAAATGTATTCGCTCACCTATCCAAATAATCGAAAACAGGTGTTTCAAACACCTGGACACACATTCTGGACAATTCCATGCTTACAACTTTGAGGGAACAGTTAGGAGCTGACTCCTTCCTCTTCCAACAAGACTGTGCACCAGTGCACAAATTAAAGTCCATAAAGACATGGATGACAAAGTCTTGTGTGGAGAACTCGAATGGCCTGCAACTTACTCAAAAGAACACTTTTGGGATGAATTAGAGCAGAGACTGAGAGCCAGGCCTTCTCGTCCAACATCATTATGTGACCTCACAATGACCTCCTAAACCTTGTGGACAGCCTACCCAGAAGAGTTGAAGCTGTTATAACGTTGAACCGACATCATATTGAGCCCTATGGATTAGCAATAGAAGGTCACTTAAGTTCACATGCCATTCAATGCAGGTGAGCGAATACTTTTGGCAATAAAGTGTACTTCTCATGCATATTGCACACCATCAAAAGGTGGAACCACTGTATGTTAAAAAAATCCAGTAGAGCCGTGTTTTTGTTAAACACAAAGTAATTTTTATTGTACACAGGTCATTTTCACATGTCGTACATAATTCCCCAAAAAGCAGAAGGTACCTGAATATTAAAAGCTCTGCAAAAAACACCTGCATGCAGGCTCAGGTGTATATTCAGTGTTGTATCTGCTATTTCATTTTCACCAAACTTCTCAAGGATGTCAAGCATTTGCTCTTGGTTCTCTCACAAAAGAGATAAGCATGTCGTTTCAAAGGAAAAGCCCAAACTTTGCAATTCTGTGTAGGAGTAAAGCCCATTTCCCAAAGATGCTTCTCATTGAACAGATTAGAATGAAAGTAATAAGATTGTGATTGAGAAGAACCTCATGGGAAATATATTTCTCTAATTATGTGTGGAAATAACGGAGGCTTTATATTATTCGGGTTTTGGATGTCTGCCTCTGGATGGATCTGTGAATTTAAACAATGGGATACACTTTAAATGACAATTACAAAATAAATTACACAAAACTGTGTATGTCTAAATAAAAGCACAGTCGAAAAATAAACGCAATATCACAAGCGTATTTAAACACTGTTAACGCTTGTTTACAGTAGAAAGTCTCCCTGTTCACATATATGATTCACAACATATACACCTAGAGTCATAAACAGACACCACTGCAATATCTGTAAAGTAAAGAATATTTTGAGACCCTCAAGCTGCCTTTGTTTTACTTTCAGTTTAGAGCTTAGGGGCGGATTGACACAAACGGCAAAGCTTTTCCCATGATGGTGTTGCAGGAATCATATGTCAATTGTAATGCTGTGTTCACACCAGTCTTGAATTAAGCGATTTGAGCAAGTACATTACATACAAAGTCGATGCAAAGACGGTAATAGAACGTGCAGAAGGCGATGAGAATGAGAATGTATGTGAACATATGTACATTTTTTGACGATTCTTCATATTACTTTAATACGATGACTATATAAGAATAAATTTGAATGTATTTACGATTTTATCACATTTATTTATGGTTCCCAAATCTGATTGGCTGGGAGCCATCCCCTACGAAAATTAACCATGGTTTAACACAAGTAAAAACAACAAATGACACCAAACAATGGTGTTCCACGCTCTTTATTACTCGATGTTATTTTTGCACATGAGACACGAAAAACATCACGCGATATGGAGTATATTTGTGCATCTGCACCCTTTTTACACTACGTGTCAATGAGCTCTTCAATTGAATTTCTTGCAACTAAATTTTTTTCCGTGGAACGTGGATCTCATTTTTGGGGGTGTTTGACTGTAGAAAAACATGGTTAATTTTTGTAGGGGATGGCTCTTAGTCAATCAGAATCGAGATCTGCTATAAAAATGTAAATACGTTCATATTCATTCTCATTCATTCAACCAGTGTAAGAGACATGTAAGGAACATACAAAGCCAAACTAATTTTACATAGCTGTTTGGAAGACCAATTCACCTCAACACATAATGTTTCTCCTGTTTATCTTTGCACCAGTAAGTGGAGATAAATCGTGTCCTCCAGCTTGACTGGATGGTTTAATTAAGGCAGCACAGGCTCCTAAAGAAGCAACAGAATGAGCAGTTCAATGCTAAAGGCTCTGGATTGATTTCTTTACCAAATAGAGCCGCTGAGAATATTGGAAACTGCTAAATAAATAATCCACACCAATAATCCTGCACCGGGGACATAACAATTCTCCTCCTCACACACTTATGAAACTTAGGTTAAACATTCACAGTTAGATGTTTTAATGTGGTCTAATTTGTCCAGGGTGTGAAGGTTTGTAATTGAATCAATCGACATTATGTTTTCTATTTTAAATATTAAAATGCTAACTTTTTACTTCCAATTGAATTCATTTTATTTAGTTTACAATAAAATATAGAGAGGGCACTAAAGACAGGTCTTAGGATGAGGAGTTTAGTAAAAAAAAGAATCATAATTCTGCCATAAACTGTTTCATAGCATAAACATACATTTATGTGCATGCCCACATTTAACTTTCGGTGCACATCCACAAAGAATAGAATCCCTTTAGATTATTAATGATAGCAAGCAAAATAAATAACATTAGTTGATGCCTTAAAATTAAAACACAGTTACCCAACTCATTCAAAACCTGTTGACAACTATTATATGATAAAATAAATTATTTTTTAAAAATTTTAATTAAATACTTGGATATTGGCAGAAGCATGGTGTTGTTGGCATTTGAGTGGTCAGACTATAAATCACATGTACCTTATTAATCTGCAACGTCAGACACAAGCTGACATCAGGGTTTAAGACAACAAAGTGCATTGATCTCTTTATTTTATCCTTAGAAGCAAATGACTCTAATTCGATGCTGAGACATTGATCTGATTGTTCGGGTTCTTGTTCCATTAGGCGACCATTTAAACCCCCTGCCCAGGTTGTTTAATAGAAGAGAAGCAATCTGTCTACTCACCCAGAGAATTCTGTATTAAGATTCTTTAGTCTCTGTGGCTCTGACAGTAAGTTTACCAATTTCATTTTTATATTACAGCTAAAATCTTTTTTTACCTGCTTTGTTTAACATGCAGCTAGATCTCTCTCTACAAGCAGTATGACACTTGAAGCGAAGCGGAAAGCTAATGGTCTTGAAATGTCACCTCTGATAATGATGGGTTCATTTAGGCGCATGATGGATAATCCAACACATCACCACCCCCATATTGACAAGATCCTACCCAGCAACCCCACAACCCCCACTCATGCAATTTCACTACTTTTTCATTTTATATATTATTTAGCTACAGATAAGTTGAAGTTAATGTTAACGTTATTTATTTGATTTGATTTCCAAAATACATTTAACAATTATCAACAATGTATGAGGTGTTATACAGTGTTGCAAGAGGAATAAAATTATATAAGAAAATATATGTACACAGTATTCTTTTTTGGTTCCAACTTTTTTGGTGTCTAAAGTATTTCCTAGAGTGACATAGCATAAAAAAAGCAAATTCTACCCAATTCTCACAAAACAAAGAATTCTTATTAGTTTTTAATCCTATTTCAGGGGTAAGGGCTCAGGATCATGCACAAAGATCTCAACTCAAGAAACCCAAACATCAATCATGGTCTAAATAAACCAACAACTAAGTATTTAAAAAAAGTGTGTGAATAACATAAGCAGGCCCTCAAACAGGAATCCTTTATGAAAATGTATTAAAACTATACTAAATATACAACAATGCGTGTTGGTAACTGTTTGTTCAGATTACATAATATTATAAGGCTTGAGTATTTCCACAAAAGATCATAGAAAATAGATAATGTAAAGTAATGTAATTACATTTGTTGGATTTTTGTTAACATTTTAAATCGTGAGGTACTAATAACAATGCATACATTTGAATCCGCTTTTTGCTTTACATTTTCTTTAGATTCCAACCTTAAAACATGCTTTTAATAAAGCACAAAATGCACTGACCCATCTTTCAACAGCGGGTGTAATTTTATTCCCCTTGAGTATTTTATTCTTGCACATTCTCCATTGTTCTTGTATTGAATGTGACATCGGTTGAGAGTGGAATGACCCCTATCTTGTTACTAATACATTGCAAGCCTTGTCTTTCTTCAACAATTAAATTGCTCTTGAAAGAGATGACTAAGGCCATGTGATTGATGTATTGACACGTAGTTTCTCATTATTTTTAAGAGGTTTCAATGTGCGTACTGAACAGTTATGCATCATATGCAGTTAATGAATTGGGGTTTGAAATAAATGTTTTTGGTTCTGTTAAACATTTGCATGTCAAAGTTGCCACAAATATCCCTTTTCATTTCTCAACATTTAATATCATTTGTCATTATGTTTTTTTGTTATTTTATTTTGAAAGCCAAACGTTGTAAGCATTACATATAATCAGAAGGATGTCAGCCTTCTTAGTTTCTACCTTTTTACTATTTTACTTTGCTCTCCATTAGGTTTCTGTCCACTAAACAGTTTCTAGACATAGCAAATGTAATTTAATTCTGACATTTGCTATATACAGCTATTGCAGTTTATCCATTAAATGAAACCCATTTATCTCTCATGGCTTTCATTTTCAAATAAAAACCTACACAGTGGATTTACTACATTAAGCACACAGATCCACATTTATTGGTTTAATTATTACAAAAATAAATCTAATGCCGTCTAACTACCTGCATATGGCGATACATATACATTTGGCAGTGACAGGTTTTAAATTACATTAAATAATACATGTAAAAAACAGTGCAATGTGTGGACATTTTGATTTTTAACAGGGTCAACATGAGACCTCCTCAGCTTGTGTGGAAAATATCAGCATGGGTATAATGCAGGATTTATTAGAGTCTGTTCATTAAATAATGAGGCATCTCTAACATATTATTTCTGCACGTTCACATTTTTGCTCACTGAATGTGGGATGAGGTTAGCCAATTGTAACAGCGTTAAATTAATGGATTTTCCGGTATTAAAATGAGAAATGTGAATTGGGAGGCCTGACGCAACTCAGGCTTGAATTGAGGAGAAATGTTCGATACTCAGAGCTGAACCCTCATGCAAGTAAAAAAATAAATGACAAATGACTTCAGCACTGACCTTCAGTCTTTAGCTGGACAAACTCTGTGCATTCAATTCTCCGGTGTTTTGCAGGTTAAGAGAAAAACTTAGCTGAGTATCTTGTTTTGAGGTTCACTTAAAGGAATAAAACACTTTCTGATCATTTCCTCTAGATAAAAAAGGAAAACAAGAGTCAGATAGCCTATTGCAGTATATCAGTGCCAATACAACTAGTTATTGTATTTGCATTTACATTTATTCATTCGGCAGACACTTTCATCCAAAGCGCCTTACAAGTATTGTGCAGATGTCAATTATCTCAGCAGAGGAAACAGAGATAAGGTGTCTTGCTCAAGGACACTTCAGTCATTGTCTGCTCGTGCTGGGGCTCGAACTCACAACCTTCTGCCCACAAGTCCAACTCTCTAACCACGAGACCACCTCTGACAAAGGCTAAAAGAATTTTGTATTGGCACAAGGGTAGAAACTGAAAATTAGAGAGGACTTTGGCTGACGCTCATTTTACACCCTCTCATCATGAGTCACAAGAAATGAGCCTGGCAGTTTTTCTCTGTCTATTCTATTACCTTCCTGCAGGGAGTGTGCCAGAGATTACTAGGTTCACATGAACCCAATGGCACTGCCATAAAGTATATCATACGTCTCTTTAAAAAACAATTTGTGCTTCATGTGTGTGCTTCAATTTCTGGAGAAGCCATGTGACCGTGGTGAAAATTCCCTATCAGATGGAGCAGCTTCATCGGGTATGGTTTGCTTTTTTTTTATTCCTATTCCCTTCGATTGACATATTTAATTCCACAATTGACAAAAAAGATTTAGATATCAAGCTGTATGGTTATTAAGCGTTATTTTTACTTGTTTTGTTAAAATACACACATTACCATATCATATACACATCTATCTATTTTTTTTACAATATATTTTTACTATTTTTTTGCATTTTGGTTTAATTTTAGTTAATGTATTGAAACTCTGTACAAATTGTGTATCCTGTGCTTTTTCACCAGTTACAACATGCACTTTTCAAAAACGCTCAAATGATTTGGTAAGAGGGATAGACATTTAAGTTTCAAACGATTCTGTTTTTGGATGCTCTGCCCTACCTGCTCCTCATTCTTTCTGCTGACTTCAGGATGGTAAAGGTGGGTTAGTTGTTTTATAGTGGTTAGAGAGTCGGACTTATAAGCATAAGGTTGCGGGTTCAAATGCCAGTACCAGCAGACAATGACTGAAGTGTCCTTGAGCAAGACATCTTAACTCTGTTTGCTCTGAATTAATAATTGGCAACTGCATAATACTTGTAAGTCACTTTGGATAAAAGCGTCTGCCATCTATCTAACCAATTGATCCCATAAACAACCGCATATGCTGAATATACAGATCACAAGATGTACATTCAGAGAATCTGTTGATTTTTTCAAGTTCTTTTCAAAGCCCAATATAACCTAACGTCTGATGTCACTGCTTTAGTTTTTCTATTGCAGCAGCTATAGTCCCAGAATTACCAGGGATCAATTCTTAAAAATATAAAAGCAGCACTAAAAGCTTTCGTTTTACATGGGTAAATGAGTAATGTACAACATCAGTCTAGCACTTCTGCATTTCCATTTATGCATTTGTCAGAAACTTTAATCCGAGGTGAATTACCGTGTATTTAAAGTATAATGAATGTGTACAGTTATTTTACAAAAGTAGTGTAACTGATAAAAAAACTTTAAGGAGCACATTGTCAAACTTAAGCATCTCTGACTTGCTAGCAGATATAGTTAAGGGTTGGATAAAGGCCAGAAGCAGAGGGAGTTAGAGAAGGTTAGTCTTTCTAAAGGCCATTTTTTTGAGATTCACAATCAGTGCTAGCCAAAATAGGTTCACTGCACACATGTTGTTGGCACAGGGACAGAAAACAACAAGCTGCACAACACAAACCTTGGCTTCTATTCAATTGGAAAAAGGATTCCTACTGTAATCATTTCGTTTATGTAACTGTGTCAGCTGCACCACATTTCCAATCTGTTTAGCACCCCTACAAAACTTAAATAGTTAAACCTGAAAAAAACATTTTTTTTTATACCACATTACACAAATGAAGATATTTTGAAGAAAGTTGGTTACCAAAAAGCAGTGCCAACCATTTATTGTATTGTATGACAACAAAACCAGTGTCGGTGAATGAGGGACAGTTAAAAAAAAAATTCAAATAACATGTTTTTGCAGAATAAAGAATGTTAACCAGGCAGATGTTCAGTCTATAGTTGTTCCAAGTCTGTGAAATTTTTTTAATTGTAGTAGTTTAAGTTATGATGAATAGAGAATCAAGAGTGAGTTCTAGAAAGGTTCTTTTATGTTAAAAAACACTCCGAGAAATATTTCTCTTTTTGTAAACACAATGGCTTTATGTTATAACCAGGGTTAATGTAGTTGAATGATAGGGCTGCACAGTGTAGCCTGTGTAGATACTATATTAGTATCGCGATGCAAACGCTTTTAATAAACTGGCTGTGTGCTCTGTTTTAAACAGTAGTATGCTGTCAGTAATGAGATGTATTGGAACACTTACAACTCCCATGTAGTGTTTTGATCAGATATTGATTTGGTGAGTCGTTCATTAAGAGCTTTGTTCTTTGAAAAAGTACAAATTGCTGCCACGTGGTTGTTTTAGCTTTACATTTAAAGACAAATCTAGCATTTCACTTTCTAAAACGTTGCTGCATAAATAAAATGTATTATATCTTTGATTTAGTTTTCAAGCAAAAATGTTCTGGTGTATTTGAGTCATTTCTATAGTAAACGTTAGTAAATATTACATATATATACAATAGTAAATATTATACACTACACAATACAGTACACTACTGTATTTTCTAGAATATATCCAATTACTATGCTAAATACATGAGACATTGAACTTCACTGAACAGTAAAATCAACTTCACTGTATAATCTTAAAACCCAATAACGTTTTTACTAGATACTGTAAGCAAAATGTTGATTTGACCAAAAATATCAATGAAAGTACTCACATTGTACACTGCACACACTATAGTGTAAGTTCTTTATAGATGAAAGACACTGATCTCAACATGTCGTGTATGATTATAACATGTTATCATGTTGCACAGTATAATAATTGCTGCTCATTCTGTAAAACAGATGCACAGCCATTCTCCCTGATGCGCTGTCAGCATTAACACAGAAAAACACATCTCAATAATCACACTGCACTTCTCTGTCCAGTGCATTTTTCCTTTTCCAAAAATGTACAATTATCAGGCTTGTGAAATGATTGAAGCGCTCTAATAGAACACAAGGGATATACTGTAACCAAAGTCATTGACCCAAACACTTGCTTTTTCCATCATAGATTCCGTTTGGTTCCACAAGCTCGAACATCACATTACACCACAACGACATTTTGATCCAATCATAATACATCAGAACTGAACCATATATATATGTATGAGGGAAGTGTCTTATTCATCATTCTTGTCATCCTGTGGTCACCTAGCAGCTCAAAGCAGGAGTTTTCATTGATCACTTCATACTGACTGACCGGCCTTGTGTCAGTCAGAAACCCTCCCTGCATCTATAATGAGACCTGCATCAACGTCTCGGATACGCGGCGGGCACAAGAAAATAAATCTATTTCTCCTGACACTCAGCAGGCTGTAATCATTTCAGATGGCTGCTGTTAATCCTTTGCTCAACAAGGGGAATGTGATTTCAATTATATGTAAACCAGCCGATCCATGAAAATACAGCAGATAGTATTACAGTGTTATTATGGTTTAGTTGTTTGTGTTGATAATCAATCAGAGAGTCAGACATTAGCATACGGCTGTGAATAGAACAAGGCAAGGTTCTTGGTTTGGTGCTCCCTGGAAACATAATCAACACACACTTTCTCACATGAATTAATGAGGAGGAATTATTTAATTATTAAGCTGTAAATTAAGCTACTGGCATTTAGAAAGCTTACAGCAAAGACGTCTTTTCACACGTAAGATTATTACTTCACTCATTATTTCCTGACAACAGCAGTTCAGTTGGCCAGAGGTACTGATATTGACTACCAATAATATAAACGATGTCCTCATTTACACAACCCGGGGTTGTTTTAAACCTTGATATATTTCTTTGTTTTGTTGCTTCCATTTGTTAAAATATCTTTCCTTGTTTTGAACAGAACTAAGAAATGTTGAGGTTTGGACCGGGGGTAAGGAATTTCATTACAGCATTTTTTTTTTTTTTTGGAGTATGACTAATAGTTACAATATAAAACTAGATTCTTTGCAGGTATTATCGACAAAAATGAAAAAGGTTTCTTAGGCTTTCGAAATATTGAACTGACCTCTGTTGTGTCGTTTGAATTAGAAAACTATTTCTAGTTAATTTTTTTTCTATTTGCAGAAATTGCTTTTGTGTAATTTTAAGTTATTTTAGGTTTAAGTGGGTGGGGGAAATGGGGAAAAGGTGAAGTTAGCATCGTGTTTGATGGGGCCCAAATATTCGATGGATGACACAAAGTTCTTATTGTAATTTTTCCTGCTCTGCATGTTGCCATTAAGTATGTGTCTAAAAAATCAACAGATATGGTGAAGGACTCTGAAACTGTGAGTTTAAATTTAAATCTGTTTATTCAACATTTCTTTTTACAGTGACCCAAAAATATTAATAGATTATAACTGCTTATTACTTTTTAATTTCTTTAAAAATATATATGTACATTTTGGTACTATGCAATTCCTCCATTATTGCAGGGCAGCCAGGTTGTGGGATAATCCTAGAGAGGTCTGATCTGTGTGAAGATCTTCTGATGTTTGGTGACCTCGGCAAAGACGCGGATGAGGAGATGGTCAAGTGTTTGTACAAAGGAGTCCTCCGTCAATACATCAAGCCTGAAATGTCAAGTATCAACTGCTTGATATTGGCTGTTAAAATTTTCTGAAGACTTCTAGAAAGACTGTGCAGATTTAGGAAGAGTATTTAGGAAGACTCATGGATTTTGAGTGATAGTTTGACAGCTTGTATAGACTTGAAAATGTTTTGCCCATTTTTCTCTGTTTTGTTGTTTTGCGGCAGTACCACGCAAGATCTACAACCATGTGGTTGTAAGAATAACACTTCCTCCATTGGAGGAAATGGTCACAAATGAGCCATTTGGACCGGATTTCCTCTCTGAAGGCATACAGAGACTACACAAGGAAGTTTAAGGCACTTCTGCATTGTGAAAGACAATGACAATGCTTTCGTTTAACAGAATTTCAAGACTTGCTTCAACTTAAGCAATCATCCAGGTTCAAATCTTTTGAAAGTTTTTAGCACTTCTTCAATTTATTGTCACAAAGCTGGGATGGAAGGTGTTACCGAGTGGAGTTTCTATGTTCTTCCTGTGTCAGTGTGACCTTGGGTCCTCTAGTTTCCTCCCACAGCTCAAAGATATGAAGGGTGGGTGAACTGAAGATCCTAATTGCCCTTCTACTGATTTGTGTATAGATTGACTGCCTTGCTGTTGCCATGCAGCCATCCCCCTGTATTCCTCTGAGCATGCTGGAAATGTAAGATGGAAGTATAGAATACATTATAAATGTTTAGTTATGTAATATTAGGATTCTGTTATAATAACTGACTGATGATAAACATATTCAATAAAATGCTTTCTTTAATATCGGTCTTCTTAAGGTAAAGGTTGGTTGAAAGCGACATTATTCACACTAAAGATTTTAACAATGGTTATACCCAATGGTGTTACATGTTCAATATTCTAAGCAGGTGTTCCATGGAAATATATGTCAAGGGTTATAACCCTTTCCTTTTTCCTTACCCAAATATCTTTGGAGAAATATTGCAGGTCAGATGAGGTCAGTGGAGGACCATGACACGAATTTTCAAAATTTAAATTCTTCTTGGTAAAATAGTGAGCATAATTCTATGAGTTTTTTGAAAGCTGTAGCTTTGAACTTAATGAGCCGTATGAATTGGCTTCCAGCTCTAACCTGTGTGACATGTTTATAATTGAATATAATAAGACAATTTGCGTTTAACTTTGTGTTTCATTAAAGGATACACAATTTACACTTTTGTTAAAGATAAATTGAAAAGTAAATGCAGTTCAAAATGTAAAATACAAAGAAAACAAGGATATGGAGATCTCCTTAATATCAATATAATATACTGTGCTTTACTTGACTGATTTTTCAATGTACAGTCACTGCTTTAAAACTGAATAGAAAAATGATCTTGTCTACCTGAGAACAAACACACATATGTCCTATTTATTCCTAGCTGCTTTAGTATGATGAATAGATGTCCTTGATTCTGAATGAGCATTATACAGTTTTAAGTACTGACCTTAAACACATGCAAACCTTAAGCCCAAGTAACCTTTAGTACTGAAAACTTGAACATTTTCTAAAAAAATGTATTCTGTAATTTCTGTCATAGACCCTAACTTGTTTTATCGTGTGTTATGGGATTTCTAAATTCACATTGTTAACAGGTTATAACACACACGCACACAGGAAATGTAAAATAAGGACAGCTTTAATTAAACTTTATTAAAATAGTTAAAAGAAATAAAAACTACAGACAGGCAAGATTGGTACGTCGTCAATGTAACATTGTGTCCTCCATATTTTTTCCTAAATCCCATCTCAAAGCTCTCTTGTGAAGAATACCTGCGTTAAGTGCTGCAATAAAAGACATGACATTTCTACAGCCATCAACCAAGAATACTTTCACTTGAATTTAAAGAAAAAAGATTATTTTTATACCGAAAACAACCTGTCCTGCATGCCGTGTTCAACTTTATTTTGACGATGGGTTCTGGACAAACATCATCGTCAGTTGTTGTCATACATGTTTTTATGTACATTCATCAGTCAGGCAAGATAGACGGTTCTTCTGCATAATCTATCTTACAAAAACGTTCTGTCCGTCTTCTGAAAGGATTAATGTAAACATATTGGTGATTGGTAAAAATGAGTCATAATGTCACAAACTATGGACCCGATTATAGAAATGCAAAGGAAGGTGTTTGTGCATATAACAAATACATTTACATTTATTCATTTGGCAGATGCTTTTATCCAAAGTGACTTACAAGTATCACATAATAGTCAATTATCACTGCAGAGTAAACATGGGGAAGATGTCTGGCTCAAGGACACTTCAGTCTTTGTCTGCTGGCACTAAGATTCAAACCCTCAACCTTCTGCTTATAAGTCAAATTCTCTAACCACCAGACCACAGTTGACCAACATAAATAATAAAACATATGAAACGTTCCAATAATATACCATATAAAATATAAACTTAAACCATGCGGACCCATTTAAAAAAATATTCAATTGATGTGCAAGAAGTAAAAGTACTGGAAGTCTGCTAGAAGTTTTTCAAAGGCTTTCTTCAAAATATTCACTTTCACTCACATCATTGGGCTGTTTGTAGCTTAGCAGCATCTTAGTGCTGCTGTTACCATGGAGACTGCAGTATCCACTGATGTTAGACCAATCCAACTTCAAAATTGAGAGGCAGCTTTATGTATCAAGATTCAATTTGTGAGAGTATTTTATAATAGTGACATATTCATTTATTTCTGATATTTTGTTCGTATGGTGCACTGAGAGATGGCAGAATATTTTATGGCTGAAATAACAGCCTTGAAAGTTTAAATTTGAGGATAATATTTGTATAAAAAACAGACATAACCACAGATATAATAAAACCTACATGCATGTTTTGATTTATTAATATTATAGAAACAATGAATGATGTTGTGTTATATCCTATTACAATACAGCCTGACTAAGAAATGTTTAAAAGCATGTACGATTTAATGAAAAATGTTAGAATTGGTTGAAGAATTCCGACAAAACCAAGCCAATGGTCTAGTGAACTTATTAAAAACTATAACTGGGAATCGACAATTTGTCATCACGGCATGTTCATGGATGGCCAGGCTTCGTTCTTAATACCATATTAATCAAATCATTAAACAATTTTGGTCGTTTCTACATTTTATTATACTATCGGCTGTTCACAGATCCACGTAATACAGATATAGTCAGGGATAATGTATACCGTCAATCAAAACAGGACAGGAATGGGCAATTCATTTGTGCTCTCTGTATATAGAATACTTAGAAACATAACCAATTTGATGTATTATTAGTATTAAAAGTAATTATATGAATGAATAACTTTAGGGTTATTTATTTAACTTAATTTATTATATATGTAATATTAATATCATTTAGAATAAATTAAATGCAAAATACTGGCATTGCCAGATAATGGAATAATTTAGTATTGGTGCGTTTTGTTGGATTTTGCTTTCATATAAATTCAAGATTTTTGCTTCTTAGTTCGAGCTTTTTCCAAACAACAGCAGGGAGGTTCCAGCATTGTTGACGTGACATTTAAAAACACCCTGAGAATATCATATTTTCCAGTTAACTGAATAAACTGTTTATATTATACAAAATCCTTGTTAATAGTCTTCAAACATCTGGAAACTACCAGTCTAAATATCAGTGACAACAAACTTCTGAAGATTTATGTGAATTAGAATGTACAATCCAGAATAAATAATAGCCAACAAATTGAGAACAGATGCCTCTTCATAAAATATAAAAGAGCATAATTATTTGAATTTTTTATGTGACCGTTTATGAGCGAAATGTAGGAATATGGATGTGACAATACTAAAAAGGGTACTAACCTAGCTTTGAAAAACCATGCACTAAAAATAAATTAATAAACACTTAAAAAGAGACATTAAATGGGAATATGGTTTACCCTTGATTTTTTCATGGTAAGGTTGACATGTTTACTGAATTTCCCATTCATTTGCACTTTTTTATGTCCATACAATAAAAGTTGTTTGGTGACATTCTTCAAAATATCATCTTTTCAGAATAAAGTCATATAGATTTGTGGAAATACTTGACAAAGAAAACTGCTTAAAGAAAAAAATCAGTGTATATCATTTTAATATGTGTATATATTTTATTTAGTGCCATTTAGTGTCATTAGAGTTATAAACTGACAAATATAATGTTTCTCAAAATTGCATCACCCTTTACTTCATCTCCTTCGGTTTGTTGTTTGCCTAGCTCTTGAAAACCATTTTCCGGTGGTCACTTCTAGCAAAACAAAATCACTTTGACATCTCATCACACGATGGCACATTATCAGTGGCACAGCAGCCTGCAGTCATGAGAACTGATGGAGCTGAAACAGAAGCCTCAGAAGACCTCTGATCAGTCTTTAATCACACGTGTGAAACAGCCGTAAAACAGGAATGATGAGAGAACTCCTTCAAACATTCACCTGCCAGCTTTGATCGCATTGACCATCAGGGCAACGTTAAGAAAAACACCACGTATGTAAGACGCATGTGGGAGATGTGCCATCTGCTAATTAAAGTCTTCTGTTGTTATTTAGATCTTCTGGCTGGCTTTAGATACAGCGGCAGAAACCCCTAATGATCTTTCCCTTTCAATTAAACAGCCTACGACTGAGTTTAACACTGTGTTCCAGAACTAATCACCAATCCAATATGACAGACTGAGTTTAATAAGGCCGTATTTTAAATGTTCTCGTAAATTGAACCTGAACGAAACATCATTACAGATATCGGTAACCCAAAGACCTTGAGAAAGCAAAACAAGACCTGAACATCTGTTACCATGTGCTAAGCTTCCAGAACTAAAAATCCATCATCTGATTCAGTTAAGAAGAGCTTGATCTACAAACAATAGTCATCTTTCCCCTACAGCTGTGAGAAAATAATGGAGTCCATCCAGCAATGGCTTTTTTCCTTAGAGGACGGCTTTGAAAGTCTTAGAAGTGCCATCTATAAAAGAGGCTCTCCCAGGCTGTTCAGAGTAAACACAGAGTTCTGAGTACAGGATCAATATAGAGCTGCTGGACAGCAACACATCCTATTCCCCATGCTTATATTCACATTATATATTACAAAGAGCATCAGAGAGTGACTTAAGTGTGGTTAACTGAGGTTGGAATAAATTGCAGGGAATCGTAGAATTATTCAATGATTATGAGGTCTCAATGGATTTAGATCTTAACAGAGCTGATGAAACTGTTGCAGAACAACAGCGCCATCATCTGTTTAATAACACAAGGTCTATGAGTTCATCCTTAATAACAATTTGTCATTTCAAACCTGTACACTCAAAATATGTTTACACAACTTACACTTTACAATTTACAATAAATTAGCAAGTTTTAAGGTTTGGAAATAAAATATACTGATTACATTGGTGCGATTACATATTTGTAATATACAGTGATTATGTTAAATAAATAATTTCACATATTGGTTTATTTTTTTCCACAGTTATTTGTAACAGTGTATGACTATCAAGAGACGATATTTTGAAGAATGTTGGTAACCAAACAAGAGTACCTATTTACTTGCATTGGTTCTTACCATAAAAGTTGTTTGGTTACCAACTTTCTTCTAAATATATTTTTGTGTCCCGCAAAAGAATAACATGCAGGTTTGAAAGGACCATTTGGCGAATATATGAAAATTTAATTACATTTTTAATTTTAGTCCCTGAAAAAACTAATAACAGACAAAAACAGAGTATATATTTTATTACATGTCTTTATTGTCCAAAGTACCATAAAATGATAACTGTACAACTCTGCACACTGAAGCAGAACCAGGAAACTAAATATCCAAATGGGGTTGCTGGTTGTAGTTGTTGACATATAGAAAAATGTACATATTTACATACAAAGACTTGAAGTGTGACGATGTTCGTCGCATAGGAAACTAACATAAAAGTTCTTAAAAACAAAATGTGAGTCCCTGGTACCAGAGACGTGGGCTGAGGAGAGCAGACAGTGAATCAGAGATGAGCGTGGTCCGAAAGGCACTCTGTGATGTCTATGTACATGAAATCCATCGTTCGGTGAGTTGAGCTCACATCCAGGTTATTCACAGTAACACTTTACATCTCTGCTAAAAAAGCGAGGAATACGCCACAATCAAAATGATTCCAAAGAAGCGTGAGAAATGTTTTGAACTGTGTACCCATATTGTTCAAGTGAATGGAGGACTGACATGATTCAAACCGAATGAGGGAAATGTAAAAAAAAAAACTTTGATGGGCAACTGAAATGAGGACTTACTGGAAACCTAAAATCAAGTTCAAATATCGCTAACACCAGGAGAGATGGGATGCCAATAAAACAAAAAGCTTTCTAACATAATAACAGCACCACATCTGGCGTCACTAGCCCGTTACTTGCAGTTAGTACAAATCGCAGATCAGCACCAGCAATCGAGGAACTTCATTTACGTCACCATAACGGACAACGCAAATGGATTTTATTCAACTCATAAGATATTTTATTCTCTTTGGTGTGTCATGATCTAAAGGCAGACCATGTTCGACTAAATCTACCACCAAACCATTCGTTTTGCCAGGCACCAAATTTAGCCATGTCAAGCTTAAAGGCTACAAATTGTTTCTTAAACTGAAATACATTAAGGTAAGTGTAAACATGATCTTTATGTCTTCAAATGGCACTCAGTATGGACCCCAGGAGCACACGCATGTGCGTTCATACAACCAGAACTCTGAACACATTCACAGGTCCTAAACACATCCCTATGACTTTCTCCGCGCATATTAAGGATACAAACTACATGCCTATAAATGTTTTAGTAAGGTACGCTTGGTTCAAATCTATTATGCAATTTATGACATCAGAGATGACAACATGGCTGAGTGACAAGTTCCTGTCACAGAGCGCGTATCAGTGAAGGCATAGTCGTGTATCTCCTTCTCCAATGACATCAATGCATATTACACCGGCCATTAATATTACATGCCGAACTTCTTACAAACTGGTTTGTATGAGTTAAAAGCACTTGGTTAAGCGTGAGTTTATGGTTTCTAACTTTCTGGTTTTAAACTGTCTCCGCAAAATCCAAGTCTCGTAAAAACGTCTCGGGTCCATGCCCGCAGCTTTGATACGGGTGATTTTTTTTGTCCTTTTTAAATATTTAAATAGATATAAAACTTTCTCTTTTCGCTTTTAAACAGACAGTCTGTACACATCTGGTACCAGTACATATAAAATTACAAGAGTTGTTAAATTAGAAAGGATATGTTCCTTCTGATACGTCATATCAAAAATATGCAGCTTTAGTAAACATATTCATAGTACTTTTTTCTAGTCTAAATTTACATTGCTACATTACAGTTCAGGGTTAGAAATATGCCAAATGTGAGAGAACGCCAACTTGCTTTTCCTCCTCTGTGAGTCCAAAGGCCCTCGGCACAAAGCAGTGATCTTCATCTGAACAGCTGTTGTGCACAGGTTGATGCCTCAGAGTAAAAGTGTACTTTCCACAGCAACCTACTCTCCCCTGCATGTCTATACACGCTGTACCAATCTTAGCACCTCCACACACCGCTACCTCCAGCTACTCAACATCCTGCGGCTCTTCAGCCGCTCTCCAGAGCACCTCCTTTTGCCCCCTCTTCTCGTTTCAGTCAATCTTCTCAACTTTTCCGATGATCTTCTCCTCAAAAATGGGAAGGATGGCCTCGTCTTCGCGCACCTCCTCAAACACCACTCCGCAGTCAAACTCATCGCTTACTTTCTTGAAATAATACCTGCGAAGATAGAGAGTGAATAATTATGTTTTCTACTTGATGCCAAATGTAGAATGTTGGTTACCAAAAAATTACTTTCTTTCACCACCATTTTTCAAAATATCTTTCTTTGTGTTCCTCTAAAAGAACACAAGTTCAACAGGTTTGTTTCATCTCTGTATAAAGATATATCAATTGACTACCATAGTAGGACAAAATACTTTTTTCTAATGAAAACAATGAGATATTTTGAAGAATGTTAGAAAGCAAAGAGTTCTGGGGCCCTTTGACTACAATTGTCAATTTTTCCTACTATGGTAGTCAATGAGGGTTCAGACATGTTAAGTTACAAGCATTTGTCCCAATATCTTTCTCTTTGTTTAACCAAACAAAGAAATTTAAACAGATGTGGAACGTGGATTTTTCCCCCCTTTTTGGTCCCTTTTAAGTAATACATCATCAACATATCACATATACAGCCATTTGTGAACTAAAGCTTACAGCATTTAATGTGAACACTGAAAATTGGTCAAGAAAAATGAAACAAAATAAAAAACGTACCTGTAGCTCCCTTTCTTGGTCAGCAGTTCCTTGAACTGTCCCAGCGTGACGATCCTCCCTTTGACGGACGTTCTGTACGGAATGGGCTCTCCGCAGAAGTAATACGCCACAGTGATGTTGTCACAGGGCTGCTTCTTCATATTCTTATGCCTGAAAAACAAACAACAATCACATTTAAAACAACAAATACAAACATTCTATCCGTAAATGCAGATTATTAACACAACACTAGATAGAATGATGTGCTTAGCATTTTCTGTGGCAAAATGGACCCAGGCCGTATTTTACAGACTCTTGTACATGCTCTTCCACCCACATGTTACCAAATTAAACGGCACGAAGGTCTGGATGAGTTCTGCCAACTAAAACTAAGCTGTTGCTCTAGACTCCAGCTGCCTGACACATATGAAAAAAGATAAGGCTTGGCACTATTGTGTAGAGCTGCTTTCATCTCCTAAAAGCCCAAGCTTTGATGTGACTAAACTGAATATCTGCATCAGGAGCAAGTAGACAGAACACGTCAGTGGCGACACGCTCCCTTCCTGCGGTGATATGAAGCCGCAATGCTTCGAATAAAGAGTACAACATAATCGTTTCTGTTCAATCTTTTGGCACCATTCACTTTTCCTATTTTCAAGATTCTGCATAATAATCCTTTTATTCCTAATTTTCACTTGATATAACATTAAAAACAACATCAGTGTAACACAACCAACATTTAATCAATAGGACATTGATTTTATAACTTCATATTATTTCAAACTTTTTTAAAAACTACACACTACAACACTCTAAATTATACTTCTTCAATAAAAAGGGTGGCTCTACACATACAAATAAGACTAGCCATCTACATTGAAATCATAGTTTACCATAAATATTGTGTCATTATTCACTCACACTACTGTCATGTTAAACCTGCATGATTTTCTATTAAAGGACACCAAAAAAGATATTTTGAAGAATGTCAGTAACTGGCAACCCCTGACTTGCATTAGTTTTGTTTCCATACAATAAGAGATAATGGTTGCCACTGCTGCTGTGCGATAAAGTTTCTAAAAAAAATCTTCTTTTGTGTTTCGCTTAAGAAAAAGTCATACAGGTCTGAAATGACAAGAGAATCAAGGGAGTAAATGATGCCTTTGAAATTTAATTTGGGTCAACTATCACTTTAAGGCAAACATGCCAAAGCCCAGTAGCAGACGTGATGAATACATGCATGAGTGTGTACTGGTGGTGTGAGATGACGTGGGAAGCATGAGGAACACTAGGACAGCAGAAACATAGGCTGTTTCAAAGAGCTCCGTGTCTGAAACGGCTGGCACCACACTGAGCAAGGGAAACAGAGTGGGCCTGACGGCGGTGTGACCCCTCTGGATCACTTCCATTACATACCTGAGGAACAACCCTGAATTAGACATGCCAGCTCCTATTGCCAGCTGGAATCTTCTCGATACATGAATGTACCCATGCAGGCATGCTGACACGTAGGCTACCATGTCGATACCAATTGAGAATCTTTCACACCAGTGGATTAAACGCTCACCTCTGCTTGGCCTGTAAAGTACCAGATTTTTTCTTCTCCTCCTCGAGCCTCCTACGCGCCTCCTCTAGCTGCGTGAGGGGGTTGGGGGCAGGATTGGGTGGCATGGTCGGATCTTGAATGAAGGGATGCGAGGGCTGCACGTTGTTGCGGAGCTGAGCGGTGACCCAGGGGTGAACCGCTCCTGGGCGCTCCACAGAGCTCGGCCTGGACACTTCGTGACTTTGGACCTTCTTGGAGCCCGAGATGCTCCTGAAGAAAATGTTTGCTTAAATTTTTGTTTTTTTGTTTTTAATAGAATCCAAATAAAAGTTTAGTTATGTGGACTTACCCATAGGGGCTCTTCTTGTGTCGTCCAGCTTCTTTCTCTCCCTCCATCATCCACTGTAGAATCTTCTGGTTCCTCTCCATGTCCTCGGGTTGGAAGGGATCTCGCATCTCCATGTTACGACCGTCATCTCCTTTCCTGATTGTTCTCTTGGACAGCGTGCTGCCTTTGCTGCTGTAATAAGATACAGCAAATTCACCAATAGTTTTTTTTAAAACATTCTACTAATGCAGGACATGAAAGCCTGAACATACCCATAACCCATGGGGTCCATGGCGTTGGGGCCGACGCTCATCCCATCTGCGTAGTTTCGTGTCTTTGATCCGTAGTGGTGCTGCTCCATGTTCCAAGCGAAGCCTCCATGCATTCTCATGGCTTCCGCATCAATCTGGTCTTTGGGTTTCCCCCCTGGATAGTGCGTGTGGTGAACGTGTTTGTGATGATGCATGTGTGCCGCTTCACCCTTAGGCCCCAGCCGAGCCGGGTGCTTGCCCTGTCCACCAGACATCGGCATCATCACGCCAGACATCTTACCCGCCGGCAGACCATCTGGGGAGCGGGACTTGGGAGAGTGGCGGCCCGTGCCCGGAGATTGACAGATGGGCGTTTTCATGACGCGCTGTACGTGTTCATCCAAGATGCTCTCTGGGTTCTCCTCATGAGCATCTCGTAGCTGCAGACCATTGTAGCTCATTTCCGAGTAGCGACCGCCATAATGCTGCACGTGGACGGGGGGAATCCTGTGATTGGCAAGAGAGGGGGCGGTGGAGATGTCCGCATCGTCACCTTCCTCTTCCTACAGGAGAGATAATCAAGACAAAATTACATTTGGGTGAAGGTGCTAGACTTCTGCAGAGAACAATGAACCCAGCAAAATGAGTGTGAATAAAGGTTTAAACCAGCAGATGTCCCCCTTCCCCACAGGCTGAACAATATCTATTAAAATACATTTGTCTGGACGTGTTTGAGACTACAACAATGACCAGAAACACATCAATTAAAGAATTCCTTTTCGAATTTTCTTTAAAGCATCACCTTATATTTTCTCAGATGATGAAAAATGTTAAACCGTTAACAGTATTTATTATGAGAGATCTAGTCCATCTGTCTAGTGACTTCATCTCATTGCAGTGACATTGTTCATTATTAGTTTTATACAGTAAAAACTGAATTGGTCATTTGAAATCTAATTAGGTTTCGGATTGTTAAATTTAATTGAGCATCTTTAATGACCCTTTTTGAACTCTCAGTGATGTATTTTCAACATACTGTATCCAACATATTGTGTTTGGTTGTTTTGCCCAAGTACGAAAACCAAACCTGCATTTAATGTACTTCTATATTATGGAGAAAACATCAGTTAAAACGCAGCAGGTAATCGGTTAGCAATGCTTTTAATGTCCCTCCAGGTAGCAAAGCCTGAGAAGATTTGAGGATTTGGCTCATGCATATTTTTATTCGTACTAAACAGCTGCGCAGGTCAGCTCTCCGGACATAGATCTTTGACAGATCGTGCCAAAAAACAGGGGAGGAGGTGATAAATAGAACATAGCCGCAATGCGCAAACCAGCCAATTTATGATTGCCCTCTGTGGGTGAATCGACCTCTAAAACTGGACGCTTCAATGCTCATGTAAATCTGTTGTCTAGCACATTGTCATAATAAACAATACAATAACATCTTACTGTGAACGACAAAAAAACAATCAGTACCAAAATACATTTAAGTTGGTCTTTGTTCAGTACAGAAAATCCACAGAAATGTAATCCAGCATATAACGAAAGCTTTGCGTCTGATGTTCAAACTTTACAGTACAGTGAGCTGATCTCCAAATATGAGGGACCGTCGAGAGTATCAATTAAAAAGACAATGACATTACTTCATCAGTGTCTTCACAACTGAAGTCACTGTTCCATGTTGAAAGTTCCTCTTACAGGAGACCAGACTACATAAATAACCTTCGTTGGGACTTAACACCTGGCTTTGTGTCGAGAAAAGATTCCCATTTGCGGTGTGTGTAAGCATTTCTTCACGCCCTGACTGACTTCAAACAATGTCATTACACCAAGGCAGACTGGCAAGTAGCTGGATCTCAACAAGTGATTCACCTGACAATGAAGAAAGAGACTGAAGAAATGAGCCACGAAGTCTTTAGAAGGCATTGGACCCCACGCCCCCTTATAAAGGGGCGCTAACCAACAAAAATATAGCTTTGCAATTTTTGGACACAGAAAAATGTCTTGTTTCCTTCAAATAACACAGTTGTACGTATACATTTATATAAACACACACATGCATTTACGTCATTTAAAACCTGTACGAACACAAAGGAAGATATTTAGAAGAATGTTGGTAATCTAGAATTATTTGGTTTCCATACAATAAAAGTAAATGATGTTTGATTACCAACTTTCAAAAAAATGTCTTCTTGTGTGTTCTGCTTTAGAAAGTTGTGCTGGTTCAAAAAGACAGATGAAGAGTAAATGATAACAGTATTTTCATTTTCAATGAAATACAAAAACCTTTTAACAAAGACACTAAAAATGTGTTAACAATATAATCATTGGCACATCAAGAATGATAATTGTAATGGTTTTGTAAAGATGTAAACCTCTTCATACACTTTGACACGTTTATAATTATAGAACAGGCTTGAAACCATCTATTTAATAAGAAGTGCCAATCGGTTCCTGATGCTTTTTGTGTCTTTTAAAAGTCCAGTTAAAAGGTTAAGTACTGATTTGTGTTAGAATAGATTTAGTTTATTTTGTATGTCTTTCTATCCTTACATTCCCAAAAATGTCCTGATATTTCCCCTTTATATATGTTAGCAAACTGTAAAAAAATATATATATAAAAACTGGCTGGACATTTATTTGACCATCATGACTAAGCCATTGTGTTGCGGCAGTAATGCACTCACCAGTCTAACCCTCTTGAGTCTCTCCTCCAGTTTCTCCTGCGCCTCACGTTCTCTCAACACCCCTTCCAGCCTGCTGATCAGCTCCGCTGCAAACTTCTCTGGCTCCACGTGAATATCCTTTGGTATCCGGTTTGTGCGCTGATGGATAGGAGATCATCATTTAGTAATCAAAGTCGCATTCTCATTTCATGCAGTCCTCTTTCAAAAAAGCCTAGTCGCCTATTGAACCTGTTCATGAAGATGCTTAACAAAATCACAATGTGTGTAAAATACAAATGATCAAGAGCAGATGTGAAAACGGATCAACAAAAAATTAATTAACAGAAAAAAACACTGGAACTGCGAATCACAAGCTCAATGTATCAGATGTTCTGAAAATAATAGTAGATTATTGTACAATTCTGCTTTAAAGCCAAAGAGACTTCAAACAACAGAAGTCCAGGGAATGTATTATTCCAGAAGTCTGGAGCGAGAAAAAAGAAAGACAGAGGAGGAGGAAAAGACTCATGAAGAAATACAGTTGCAGGCAGCGCCTGGAAAAGGACCAATAAACCTTACAGGAGCCGTTAAAATTTTGATTATAGGGCCAAATCTGATCTAAAGTCTGTTTCAGCTCTCTTTGTTCTGCCCTTCTGTTTGCTTAAGATTCATCAGTCTCCTCCACAGCCCACACTGTTACATGCCCAGTGGAAATGCAGAATCTGTCAAGACTTGACAAGGCGTTTTGGTTACTAACGCTGCCTCCCTGCTGCAGACCATGCTCGCAGAATATAAGAGTCTCTCTTTAAACTTAAGACGGAATGGGAAAAGCAACCAATGAAGGGGTTCAAGCAGGAGGGGGTTAGGGGGGTTCTTCGATTCTCGATAAATACAGGAACACAGCGGGTCATCGCACCTAAACGTAAGGGCAGCGTCAAAGAAATCTTGAACTGCACTTCACACGTGGTTTTTAATAGGAAAAAAAAGAAAAACTAGTTCACCCCAAAAAATATGTCAATTATTATCCACCCTCTAAATCCGTATGATTTTCTGTCTTCTGCAGAACACAAAAGATGATATTCTGAAGAATGTCAACTGAATAGCAACTGCACACACTTTTATTGTAAAGTAAAAACCAATGCAAGTAAATAGGACATGGTTGACAACATTCTTCAAATCTTATTTTGTGTTTGCAGATAGAAATACAGTTTGAAAATGACAAGAGGGTGAATAAATGAAAATATTTCAATAAATATTTAACGGAAAAGTACAGACGTGAATCCAAATTCAGTAAAGGCTATTTCAGTTCATAAAGTTTGTACATTCAGTAACCAGCTTCAAGTACGCGTTCAAAAAAAGAAAACACTGCACCGGCTCCGGTGCGTCACGCTCAAGTCGTACCATCCGGCTTTCACTCTCTATAGGTTGAGTGAAAGGCCCCGGTGAGGGGAAGTGTATGTTTGCTCTGTTAAATTGGGCTCTTTCTCAGAGGCTCCAATTATGCGGGAGCCGGTGCAGTGGGAAAGCCGAAGCATCAGAGGGGAGGCTTCACATCTGCCGGGGCAGAGCAGGCAGAGCTGACGAGAGCATCGGGAACGCTTTAGACAGCACACTCGCGCTCGCTCACTCTCCATCAGCTATTCGCCGGCACATGATCAAAGCTCCCCAGCCACCACTGTGCATCTTAAGAATGCACATTCATTTTAGGGCCGATGGGAGAGACAAGGCAGGGGAAGAGAAGAGAGCGAGCGAGGAAAGACTGTAAGATGATGGACGGAGACGAGAAGCGGAGATTGGAATAAAATGTGAGGTGGGAAAGGAAAGGTAAAGCGAGAAAAAGAGTTGTAGAGTCAACAAGGTGTTCTGGAAATCCAAAGCATACTTACAGGAATATGAGGTAGTGGCACTCGCCCGTTAACTTTGGCACTTTCATGAATCTCGCGGCGGTGTGGTTTGCGGTACCTGTACGGTGGGATTCCGTCTCTGATGATGAGAACATAAAAAAATGTCAATCAGAGTCAAAATTGATAGTTTTAATTCTTGATAAGCAAGGCATATCTTAGGTTAAGGAACTACATGTATGAGGTTAAATGTCTGAATGTTCTAACCACAGAAATGCAATGTTATGAAGAACAATGCGACACAAACGGTTTACTAAAAAATAAAAATTACACCGCTCCCCTCCACAGTGTGTCCCATCTACAGAAAAAGAAATGATGCTTTTGCCTCATTCTGATGAATATATTCATGAACATCAGCCTACAAGCAAACTTTTGTTTGAAAACATGACTATTGTAACCAATACTGCAAAAAGTAATCGGAGTCTTGTACGTTTTTGCTGTCAAACTGAGAGAGGAAGCAACATTTCCGCCCGTCCCGAATCCCTAGGGCACTGGCAGCAACAACTTCAGAGCAGATCTCGCTCGAGGTCTCTCACTGACACAATCACAGGGAGCTTTTAATCCCCCGGGGTCTTGCTGCGGACCCCCCTGCATCTCTGCCTGGCGAACAGCTGATAATGGCCTCTAATCTAGCCCACTTCAGACACATGTTTGCGCCTTTAATGTGTTTTTTTGTGACGCGGATCACCCGTGCCATCTCAGTTAGCGGTGTGCACCCCGTTGCTGCCTTGCCACCTCAAACTCTTCCTGCTGGAGTAAATCCTCCCAAAACACTTTAAACTCGCTTCCTGTGGAGGAAGAAAATGTCCCTTGTGCTAAATAACACCCTGGCGGCGAATGAGTACTGGTTTAAAAATATACCTTTTAAATGTATTGCCACTAAAGAAATCATTTGACATCGTAACATGCTCTCTGGCGGACCACGTCCTCTTGTATTATTTAAAGCAATCTTTTAAAATAATAGCGTGCGTTGAAATACCTTCGTTGCTGAGAAATAACCAGACAAATTAGATTGCACCTACGGGCAAGGCGCTGTTTATTCTATTATAAGCTCTAATTTTCCGACCTTGTTTGTTTTCAATATTTCGTTTCCTGTTCTTTCAATAACCTGCTTGTCTACAGCGCGACGTGAAGGCCATTTCCTTTGTTTTCAGGGAAAGTTAATTTAAAGGGAAACAAGTCAATGCCTTCAAATTACAGCTTGCAGCACCTCATACCTCCCAATTTGAAGCTCTATAATTAGCATAAGTAATGACATTTAGAAGCTTTCATTGGTGTGGATAATGAGCAGATGGTCCTGCTCAGAGGAGAGCAGATTTGTTTCTGTTCCCAGAGCAGGGCCGGGGGAAATGCCGCTAATTCTGCATTCGAGATTAACTGTTCTGAGACCAGACTGCGAGTTTCGGCTAAAGACGAGTGGTATTGTCTGCGTGTCGAGACAGCCGTTAAAGTATATTAGTTTTTGAACCCAAACTAACATTTGATTCAGGAAGGCAGTGAGGATGGGGATATATGCTTGTTGGATATGTGTGTATAGATGTATACGTACACGCTGCTGTCCGTCAGGGAGAGTGTGTCTGCATCGCTGGACATGCTCTGTTGCTCGCTGTCATTGGCGCTAGTGGCAGGAGCCATGGCATAGCCGGTGTTCACGTAATAAGGATTGATGGGCTCTCTCCATGACGAATGCCTGTTGAAGAAGAATGAGAGATTTCCATCAGACTTGATTACGAAAGCAACATCATTAAAACATTTCTTTGCACTGACATGATGTAATTATGACCAAGACAGTATTAGTTATGCAATTCATTGCTTTGTGCCTTACCTGCTACTTTAATTCCTAAAATAAAATACCTCTATAACCACAAACATATTTGACATAATGGTGGTGAACTACCTAATTCCTTAATCATTTAATTAACCTTTAGCATTTCCAAAATGCACTGTAGTCTAGGCGTAGACAATTACATTCTCCTAAAACCCAATTATCTTGCATTTAGTTAATACAGAAAAACGACCAACATACCACACAGTTATATCACCTTCGACTCATGCAACAACATTCATCTGCATTATTTAACTCACATCTCTGCCTTAGAATCAAACCAGCTGTGTTCTACAAAGGTGCAAAAAAATATCACAAAGGTGAACATTGCTTTGTAATCTGGATTTCCTGGTTCCAGATATCGTCCTGGGGTGTAAAGGGACATCAAAGAGCTCTCCTAACCGATCTCCGTCTGACTTCGGCAATACAGATTGCATCTCATCTTTTCTTCACGTCTCAGTTCACAGCAGGCATTAATACTTGTATGTTTACAAAGCTCCTACCTGTCTTCACATAAATCTGTTTCAATGCTTCTCCTATTCCTTCATTTACACCATTTTAATGATTCCCTGCCAGAGACGTCACCCTACTGATACGAAGCCAACCGAGGCGTTTTATACAAACCCGGACGACCACTTTGAACATGACAGATAGATGATGAAAACAAGGGGCAATGAAATAAAAGGTAGTCCACAGACTGGTTAAGTGCTTTGAGATTCGGCAACATACCAAAAACACCAATGTTTGGATGGTGTGTAAAATAGATACCTAATCTGAAAGTTGCTAGTTTGAAGCAGGAAGCATTCACTGTCTCTTTGCCATGGTATTTCGCTCTGTTTATAACAATGATAGGACATTGCAAACAAAGCGTATTTATTGTGTGGTGCTTAGGAACAGCTAGGCACTGTTTGAGCCATTCGTAAAGTGAGGCTGAAACATCTCTTCATTGTCCGTCTAAACAGAGAATAGAAAGAAACTGACAGAAGCAGATAGATAGAAATGTAGAAAAAGGGGAGGAGAGAGAGAGACTCGGGCTTTCTGCAGTCTCCTGTGGTTACTCCTCACTCTCAACCCATCCGCCGTCTTCTAATGATTCAAGCAGCAGCCATGTCAATATTCACAGTATAAGAGAAAAGCCAAAAGCCTTCAGAGACAATCCCAGCCTTCAGCAGCCTTCTCCACATGCCGGCATTGCCCATTCCATTTGATTCTTCAAAAAACAAAGGCTTTAAAACAGACAGAGGGCATCTGGAGTCTCAGAATCATTTCTGCGATTCAAAACCAATCGATTGGCTTTTCCCCCTTAATAACATACCATGCCTGAATCCAACACATTAATTACTGTGACATCGCTCAAGACAGAAAACCTGTGATCATACAAAAACGCACAGGCACATTAGGATTTAACTGCCTCTCCCTGCAGCCCATTACCATTTAAAACCCCTGCATCTAAAGTAAGTCCGCTGGGACAAAAACACGATGCGCATTTGAAAGGAATCTTTACAGGCTTCGTTGCTGCTCGCAAGATTCGTGCACCTCCCCACACTCAGAATAATTATGAACTCTTCGTCATCCCATTTTGCATGTGATCACAGTTGACTCCAGACTCCTACATATTAAAGCCTTAAAGGCTGTGTGAGAAGCACAGGTAAGACAGACCAGCTTTTGTGTTACACTTCACATTACCTCTAACGAGGTAACGTATTAAAGAAAGTAACGAGACCAGCTAGTTAATAATGATATTTTTAGACAGGTGTCCACCTGGGACTAAACTATTTACTCTTACAACATTTTTACATAAAAACTAGGCCATTGAACCTTCATCCTAGTGTTTCAATAAAATGCTATATTATATTTGAAACAGTTATGTTGATTTGAGATCTAAACAGATCAAACCACCTAAAACAAAATCGTTAAAGTGATAGTTTATCCAACAATGTCCTTCATAGGGATGCAGCGTAATGAAAATTCTTGCCTAAAACCGAATACAGAAAGTGAGGAACCAAGGCCGAAAGCCAAAAACCTAAAGAAAGTTAAAAGTGTTCTTTCAAAAAGTCAGTAGGAGGTGGGACAGCAGCGATTACATATGCCTCTTTGCGCAAAAGCAAGTCTTGCCTTCGTATTGGAAAGATCACGAGCTCCCAGATCATGACTACTGTATTTGATCTGTGTTTAAAAAGATCATTAGATATCATCCACACCGTGATGTATGCGGAATACTTGGGTGGAGACGAGGCAGCATACGGCGCAAAAGAAGGATATCAGAGCACAGAAATAAAGACTTCTCTCTTAATGCAGCTGGAAACTTTCGGTGACCAACTGTTAAGTGCAACCCAAGTCATTTATTCGCCCTCTTATTTCAAATGTGTACTATAAACAAATAGAAAATATTTTGAAGAATGTTGGTAACCGAATAATAGCAGAACCAATTTCCTATCTATGGACATAATAACAATCAATCGGTACCAATGGTTACCAACATTATTCAAAATACGTTCTTTAGTGTTGCGGATTGTAAAAAGGATTCATCAAAGTTAAACATTCTTTTATCATTTTCTCATCCTCTTTCTTTTAAAGAGGACCAAAAATATTTGAAGAATCATTCACTGTCTTTCAGGCTGTCTTCCATTGTGTGAACAAGAAATCACTGACACATTTCTCAACATTTCTTCTTTGGTGTTTCACAGAAGAGTTGAATACAGTATGTTTCAGTAGTAGTCTGCTGGTTAGAGAGCTTGATTTGTAAGCAGGAGGTTGAGGGTTTGAATCCCATTGCCAGCAGATAAAGATTGAAGTGCTCTTAAAAAAGACACCTAACCCCGGTTTGAACTGCAGTGATAATTGTCCACTCAATAATACTTTTAAGTCGCTTTGGATAAAAGCGTCTGCCAAATGAATAAATGTAAATGTATTAGGCTGTTTCAATGATTATACGTGATTTAGATATAAAACACGTCGAGTTGTCATGTTCAACCTAGTCTATTTGTTTAAATCTGAGTAAGACGCATGACGTAGTATTTGTGTGCTCAATAGAACTTAGTGTCAGACTTGTGACCATTTCTGGCAAAAGCCAACTAAACTATTTTTTTATGTTTTACGTATTTATACAAAAATCATTATAAACAAGGAAAAGAACATTATGAGAGTACAAAACATTGGTTTCTTTAATACAAACCGAGTAAGATGATGTCAAAGATTGAAATCATGGTGATTTTTGTAGGTAAATCAAACTTCAATGCTTGTTTCAAAATTCGATTTTCTGACTGGTCTTCAAAGGCAGTGTCAACCTTAAAGACATAGTCTCTTACAGTATACTATCTAGAATTTAAATCAGGAATTATCAAGCACAGTGTATAATACATTATACAATAGTTTTCTATTCCTTATTAACATGTGGTATCCTCACCACATAAGCGTTTCATATTTTAACCTAAGCTTTTAGTAAATCCCACATTGTTACTTTCAGTCCATCTCTTGGTGAATGTTAAAGATCACGGATAATCAGTAACACAAAAGAAACTAGGAGTCCGCTCACATTCTAAACTTCTATAATCCCTTCCTTAAAATTATTCACCAGCGAATAAAAGACATACGACTCCTGCAACATTTAAAGGCACGAAACCCTAAAGCGATGACCTAAAAGGCTCTTTAAAAAATAAACGTTGCGTCTTTCAGAAATTCCAGCCAAGAACTTCATGTAGGCCTAATGAAAAAATCATTTGAGAACAACTTCACAATTCCATTGCTCCTGCTAATTAAAAACACATCGCATCCAGAGGCGATGGAACATACGTTCAGCTGGGTGGAGCATGGAGGGTGTTCCTGTGGTTTAAGAATATCAGTCTTTCATTTAGTCTTGTTATGGCTTGTTAAAAGGTACCCTTTAACAGTTTTCAAAAATTAAAATGCCAAACAGATCCCTTCTTATGCTAAACGTTAACCGCTGTGAGGAGAAGGCAGTCAAAATAGAGAGAAGCCACAGGAAAACAATCTGAAGAACTGATGCGCATCCTTTTGTAAAACTCCTGGGGATGTTTCTTGTGCTTAAATCTCACCTGAACGTCTAAAGAGCTGAGATTTTGGACAGAACAGGGTTACTGCATCATCAACAGATGTCAAGGCTCGTCTAAGACAGTTGAGAGAAAACTGGGTCAACTTCTAGGGCTAGATTTCCACAATTTTCAATCTCTTTGCGGAAGGAGTGCCAGTGGAGAACACAGCTCAGTTCAGCACATCAGAGCAGAGGAACACAATGTATGCCTGAGCATTTTACAGAGGCTAAATCAGGCTGTGTAAATCCTCCTTCCGCTTCTCCATGCCTGCTTAGAATTTAAGCTTTAGCTTTGATAAAAAAAAATAGACACTGCACTCAGAAATTCGCAATTTAAAACTCTATATTCTGAAGGGAGTTGAGGTATAAACGCATGCCTGCGACTGCCCATTTTACATTAAACCCACAAATCACTTTGTTGGATTGCAACAATAAATGATGAAATTTTTTAACTGTACCTTGCAAAATTATTATAAATTTTTACTTATTCATGAAACATTGACTATTTATCATTTATTGAACAGATCTCCTGAACAGTTGATTTTGATTGTACAAGCATGGCATTCTGTTATAGCTAGCACAAGCATGGCATTCTTTTGTTTAACATAGACTTTAATTGGAACAACATAAAAAACGTTAATGTGCATTCATTTGGGTGCCTGGACTGCTTTTACCTAACTGTCTGCTGAGAGCAGTGTAAAGAT
This sequence comes from Triplophysa yarkandensis, assembly GCA_033220385.1. Taxonomy (NCBI): domain Eukaryota; kingdom Metazoa; phylum Chordata; class Actinopteri; order Cypriniformes; family Nemacheilidae; genus Triplophysa; species Triplophysa yarkandensis. The sequence continues at coordinate 8,925,648 of CM065661.1, forward strand.
GAACTGCTTAATGAGTTTCTGCTAGATGGCTTTGCTCATTGGCTAAAATATCATTGGCTCATTAGCTAAAGTATGTTAAGCCAGTATTCTATGAGGTAACCAGTAAATAAACCATTCAACAAATTTTTGATTTAAAATTAAATATAACATGTAAAATTACTAGCCACTAGAAAGCAAAAAGACCTGAAGTTGACCTCAGACCATGCCCATGCATTTGATAAAACCGTTTATATTTTGATTATTAACAACTTCAAATACAGTAACATTGTGTCAACCCGTCAATATTGCAAAAAGGAAATCCTTCAGGGTTCCAAATTGCGACTAGTTTGGTCAAACGTGCTTCTGAAATTTTACTTGTGCGATCTGCTATTTTGAATGCATACATAAGCAAAACTCTTCAAAAAGTAATTGTGTTTCAATCACAATTGTTTAATAAAGACAAAGGATTTATAAAGTTAAAACTATTTCTTGATATGCTATAATGGGAAAGGGTTCTGTCAGTGGTTAAAGCATAATTGACAGAGTGATATCTCATTTAAACTGCATCTTTTTTTGATTCACATTTCAGGAAAATCATAGTCATGGTGTTGGCCATCACATGTTTGTTTCAAAGTTAAAATTGTGACTATTTCTTATTCAAGTACCCAGACAGGCTATAGTTTAATTCATTTCCGGGTGGTGGCTCCTACATTTTAACTGAAGTTCCTGACTCCTTTAAGTTAGGAGCACCAATGCTCAAGTAAAATCTATCTTGATCAACTTCTATTTATACATTTGCGATTAATGTCTTTGAGATCATATATTATCACTTACACAGCTACTGCTGCCATTTAACACCACCCTAAATAGTGATTTTAGCACACTATTAAGGGGATTCAAACACTTTGCTTGATGTAAGTATGATAAAATCACTATGACATGTTTTGGAAAACATCACTTTGAAGACACCTGTCGATATTTGCCTGAAAATCACAGAAAGCTTTGTAATCTTCTTCAGAGACTGTTCAAAGGCCCACATGCACAGCTTTCTATTCCAGCAGGACAAGGATTAAAGTATTTAGCAGTCACATCTCTAAATCCCATTTCGCTCATATGGAGAGACTTGAGGCTCTGATGCATCAAGTGATTCGCTGTAAATTTCACAGCACGGCTTAAAAACCAGCCTCGGCAGATTAAAGATGCCTGCGCGATGTACGATACGAACCGCAATTCCCAGTGCAAAACCGCACAATGAGCCGTCACAACTGGTGGCGAGGAATGCCTTAGGAATGTCTGAGCACGAATAACACAATCCCTGAAACAAACATTCAGATATTCTCATTCTGCGGGTAGAACAGGGCGGTACGGACAAAGGGAAACATATAGCTGTGGGCATTAAATCAGATAAACAAAAAATACCTGAAGCCTTCAGTTCACCTAAACCTTTTTTCAGACTGTGTGCATTTTGACTTTTTTGCAAATATTCAATCCGGTTTCTCCTTTGTGTGCATTCTAAAGAGAATTCATGTTGCGGTTCTCCTGACGAAACCTTTATTCTACCTCAAAAGGCTGCCATTCAAGAGACACCTGCATGGTGAACACAAAGAGAACCCACTTGCACCAACTCGCAGTAGGTAAAGACACCGCTGCGTCCCGGTATCTGTCTCGCAACCACAGTCACAGTTACTTAGAGGTTTCTGCCTATACTGCATTCCTCTCATCTCCTGTGGAGGCGAATCTTAACTCAGATTCGCCTTTTATCTTTTGCTTCTAACTGCGCCTGCACCAGGAAAAGGGAGAGGAAAGAAGTAGACAGGAAGGAGAAAGAGAGGGTTTTCAAAGCTGCTGGGATTTACCTGTACTCAAGGTTGTCCGGATATCTCTTGCTGTTGGCCACCCGCTGAGGCACGGTCTCCATAAGCAGCTTCTGGGTCAGCCTGCTACTTGGATTGGGGTCGCTTTCCAGGTCCTGTTCCTCGCCCTGGTCGCACGCCCATTCCTGGTCTTCGTGCAGAGTTGGTAAACAGCCGGGCAACACTTTGCCATTCCCCGACACCGAGCTATGGTCACTGAACAGCTTGGGACTTTCCCCACCTGTCCTGGTGTATTCCAAATATATGTCAGACTTCAAAAACAAAGGGTAGGTGTTTTCCTCCATCATAGTCTGAATTTCAGTCTGAGCCTGGTCGAACATGGCGGGATCGATGTGAAGCTTCATCACGCAGTCCTTGATGAAGCTCTTTGTGGCTGGTTTGATCTGTCTCGACACAATGCCGTTGTTATCCAATATGTACTTCTTGTAAATGGCTTTTGCTAGCTTCATCATCTTCTCCTCGTTGCCCTCGTTTGTCTCCTGCTTCCGGAAGCCACTGCAGGCGAACCAGAAGTCAAGCATGTCGGCGCATTCCTCCTGCTTGAGGAAAGTCCTGAACAAGTGGATGCCATCTTGGTCATCCAGGAGAGAGTGCAACGACTCTGCCCACTTCAGGTAGGGGGGCGTCGGGGAGGCGCTGCCCTCGGGCTCGTAGCCCAGATCCAGGTCGGGTCTCCTGGGCGTAGCTATGGAGGCCTCATTCTTGAGACTTTCGCTCTTGGAGCAGTAAAAACTATGGCCATACAGCCTCCCATCGCTTGACACCAGATCGCCCTCCTCCCCGGGCACAGGTGGTCTAGGGGCATCCTCAGTGAAGCTGCCGCCCGGGTCTGCCAGATAACAGACCTTCTTGTTTACACTCATTGTCACAGTGTCCATGCACCCCGTCCCAGCACAGCCCACGAGCCAGAAAGTTTATATCCAGACTTCTTGTAATGCCACTGCGAAAGAATTCCTCCTGTTGAAAAGAAAGATAAACATAAAGGTATGTCACGCTCCGTATAAATAAAACTCCATTTGAAGAGAAACATTTCAGAGATAAAAAGCTAAACCAATTTTAGCATCATTTTTTACATTAATACTGCCGTGCAGGTATTTATTTATTTATTATTAATTTGTTAGCAGGAAATCACATGGCACCTAGGACCCAAATACAAAAAATTTACAGAATTGAGACCTGTTGTCATCCGAAAACATAACGCACAACACGTCACATGATCACGTTTTTCTCAATCCAGTCTCATCTCCATTTTAATTCAGAATCAGAATGAGCTTAAGGTGCCAGGTGTGTTTACACACAAGGAATTTGTTTGGTTACAGAAGCTTACAGTACACAATGTAAGGTGACAAGTAACAAATACCATAGGAATTAAAATGTCAAAAAAATAGATATGAAAGTTAAACTCTAAATGGTGGAAATGCAATATGAAGGAAGAGCTCCGGATGAAATAGAATCTGCACAGATGTTTAATAAATAAACAACTAATAAAGTGCTATATGTGAAAGTGATTGCACACATTTATTGATCGGTAGGGTCAACGATACCTATTTAGAGGTGCTATAAGATATTTAAAGTTGTTTTAAATATACAAATGTAAAAAATTAAGGTGCCATAATGAAATGTTATTTATTGCACAGTAGGGTATATGATATCTATATGGGGATGCTATAAGATATTTACAAGCGTTTTAAATATACAAATGTACAGATTTTTAAGGTGCCATTATGGAAGGTTATTTATTGCACAGTAGGGTATATGATATCAATATAGGGATGCTGTAAGACATTTACAGGCGTTTTAAATATACAAATGTACAGATTTTTTAGGTTCCATAATGAAAAGTTATTAATTGCACAGTAGGGTATATGATGTCTATATAGGGATACTATAAGACATTTACAGGTGTTTTAAATATGCAAATGTACAGATTTTCAAGGTGCCATTATGGAAAGTTATTTATTGCACAGTAGGGTATATGATATCTATATAGGGATACTATAAGACATTTACAGGCGTTTTAAATATACAAATGTATAGATTTTTTGAGGTGCCATTATGGAAAGTTATTTATTGCACACCTTTATGTCACAATAAGGTATATACTATATATATAGGGACGCTATAAGATATTTACAGGTATTTTTAATTTGCAAATGTACAGATTTTTAAGGCGCCATTATGGAAAGTCATTTTATTGCACAGTAGGGCATATGATGTCTATATATGGATACTATAAGACATTTACAGGTGTTTTAAATATACAAATGTACAGATTTTTTAGGTTCCATAATGCAAAGTTATTTATTGCACACTAGGGTATATGATATCTATTTAGGGATACTATAAGACATTTACGGGCGTTTTAAATATACAAATGTACAGATTTTTAAGGCGCCATTATGGAAAGTCATTTATTTCACACCTTTATGTCACAATAGGGTATATACTTTATATATAGGGACGCTATAAGATATTTACAGGTATTTTTAATTTGCAAATGTACAGATTTTTAGGGTTCTACATACGAAAAGTGTGACGTTCAATTATGTATCGCACAAGATGAACCTTTACCTGTTCATGATGTAGATGGCCTGAGATCTAATATAAAACTCTGATGACAAAACATTCAATAATCTCAAGATTTCAAAGCATCTTTGTAATAATAAAGGCATTTCTGTGCTATTTGTGTTTGATTACAGCAGTGCTCCATCAACACAGGCCCAAGGCAAATACCTGCAAGCAAAGATGGCACAAAAAAGCATCCCATCATCAGAACAAACACTTTGTAACTCACCCTTGATAGGACATCAATCAAACACTTGCACACTTCGACCTTAAACCTGTGACTGCCTGCCAAGCAGATGTGATGAAGCCTTGAGCTGTCCCAAGCCTAACAATAACTCGAGCAGATCGAACTTGTAACGATGGAAACCCTTTAGCTGCTAATCCAGCAACACACACAGCATGACCACTCTGTGTGTTTATAAACAGTTTAAACAAACAATAAACAAAAACAATACACTCACGTTTAGCACTAACGACAAGCAAAGCGGCTATTCCGACGCTAGCAGCTACAAGCAAAGCAACTTGTGTTAAAGTGACGGAAACAAATGCGACGAAAAGCCGAAACTTAACAGATAAAGAATAAAAAGCGACGAGAGGAAGTGCGTGCTGCTTGAGACGTTCCCTAAGAAGTGAGCACTGATGGAGAAGCACACTCGCAGCATGTTTGATCGCGTTAGCCGACAGTGCTAGCTAGCTTCGCTGCCGTTTAACTGATCCGAGTTCAGCGTTACAGCTCGATGTATGATCGATATTAGTACAGATACACGTCTGGCTCACTTGTGTGCTTCAGAAAACGCGGCCACCTAAAAGCAGATCGCTTCCACTCTCGGTGCGTTTTTTCCTCCCCAAACGACATTACAACACCCTGTCGCTGCCCTCCCGATCCGCTTTGAAGTGAGCCCACATTCATCGCATTCATGTGTCGGCCTCAGCAGCGGGAGCGGTGGGGGAGGGGGGAGAGAGTAACACACACACACACACACACACACACACACATACACGCACACACTCTAACACGCACACACTCTAACACACACACTAAAACACACACACACACACACACACACACACAGTCTAACACACTCTAACACGCGCACACACACACACACGCACACACTAACACAATCTAACACACACTACCACACACACTAACACAATCTAACACACTCTAACACACACAAACTACCACACACACAGTCTAACAGACACTACCACACACACACACACACACACACACACACACACACACACACACACACACACACACACACACACACACACACACACACACACACACACACACACACACACACACACACACACACACAGTCTAACACACTCTAACACAATCTCTCATTCACACACACAGTCTAACAGACACTACCACACACACACACACACACACACACACACACACAGTCTAACACACACACTACCACACACACAGTCTAACAGACACTACCACACACACACACACACACACACTACCACACACACACACACACACACTACCACACACACACACACACACACTCTAACTCACACACAACACACCTAACACACAAACTCTTACAAACAACACACAATCTAGCACAACACACTATAACACACACTACAAACAACAAACAATTGAACACACAGACACACACACACAATATAACACACACAGACAGACACAAATACACACACTAACACACACAGACACACACACACAATCTAGCACACACAGACAGACACAAATACACACACTAACACACACACACACAAACTAACACACACAGACACACACACAATCTAGCACACACACACACAGACAGACAGACAGACACACAGACACACACACACAAACACTACCACACACAGTCTACCACACACACACACACACTACCACACACACACACACACACACTACCACACACACACACACACTACCACACACACAGTCTAACACACACACACAGTCTAACACACACACACACACACACACACACACACTACCACACACACACACACACACACACACACTACCACACACACACACACAGTCTAACACACACACACACACACACACACACACACACACACACACACACACACACACACACACACAGTCTAACACACACACAGTCTAACACACACACACACACACACACACACACACACACACACACACACACACACACACACACACACACACACACACGTCAGGCCCTTCCGCAGTGAGTATGGAACTTTGCGGCTCTGATTTTCTCTCTTCAGTGATCGCATCCCGATCAGCACTGACGCGGCCATCCGTTAATCCAACATCACAATCCAGACCATAAAACTCTCTCTCTCTCTCTCTCTCTCTCTCTCTCTCTCTCTCTCTCTCTCTCTCTCTCTCTCTCTCTCTCTCTCACACACACACACACACGCACACACTAACACAATCTAACACACACTACCACACACACTAACACAATCTAACACACTCTAACACACACAAACTACCACACACACACACACACACACACACACACACACACACACACACACACACACACACACACACACACACACACACACACACACACACACACAGTCTAACACACTCTAACACAATCTCTCATTCACACACACAGTCTAACAGACACTACCACACACACACACACACACACACACACACACACACACACAGTCTAACACACACACTACCACACACACAGTCTAACAGACACTACCACACACACACACACACACACACACACTACCACACACACACACACACACACTACCACACACACACACACACACACTCTAACTCACACACAACACACCTAACACACAAACTCTTACAAACAACACACAATCTAGCACAACACACTATAACACACACTACAAACAACAAACAATTGAACACACAGACACACACACACAATATAACACACACAGACAGACACAAATACACACACTAACACACACAGACACACACACACAATCTAGCACACACAGACAGACACAAATACACACACTAACACACACACACAAACTAACACACACAGACACACACACAATCTAGCACACACACACACAGACAGACAGACAGACACACAGACACACACACACAAACACTACCACACACAGTCTACCACACACACACACACTACCACACACACACACACACACACTACCACACACACACACACACTACCACACACACAGTCTAACACACACACACAGTCTAACACACACACACACACACACACACACACACACACACACACTACCACACACACACACACACACACACACACACACACTACCACACACACACACACAGTCTAACACACACACACACACACACACACACACACACACACACACACACACACACACACACACACACACACAGTCTAACACACACACACACAGTCTAACACACACACACACACACACACACACACACACACACACACACACACACACACACACACACACACACACACACGTCAGGCCCTTCCGCAGTGAGTATGGAACTTTGCGGCTCTGATTTTCTCTCTTCAGTGATCGCATCCCGATCAGCACTGACGCGGCCATCCGTTAATCCAACATCACAATCCAGACCATAAAACTCTCTCTCTCTCTCTCTCTCTCTCTCTCTCTCTCTCTCTCTCTCTCTCTCTCTCTCTCTCTCTCTCTCTCTCTCTCTCTCTCTCTCTCTCTCTCTCTCTCTCTCTCTCTCTCTCTCTCTCTCTCTCTCTCTCTCTCTCTCTCTCTCCACAAACCCCCATTCCACCCGAGCCCGGAGGAGAAAAGTATTCCGTACTTTACCTGTGAGATCCTGCTTTCCGTTTCCGAGCGCATCGGGAACAGCGTTGTACGCGACTGGATGTGAATCGTGTCATCGATGCGGATCTCAGAGTTTAAAAATAACAAAGAAAACAGCTTCTGCACCTCTCCATGTCTGCCTCTCACACTCCTGTGCCCGTGTGCGAGTGAGCGAGCGAGAGAGAGAGAGAGAGAGAGAGAGAGAGACGCACAGCGCCGCCAGCGGCCAGAGGACGAAATGCCTCCTGGGAAAAAGGGAAGGAAACCTTGGGATATGCAAACTATAGGGCTGGGAATCTCCAGGCACATTGGGATGCTGATGTGATGTTTTTATCACCTATTGAACTTTTCTTGCTGTCTGACTATGAAAGCATAAAGTAAATATACTTTAAATGGTAAAGTAAATAGTTGAATATTCTTTAAAACAAATGGAAGTGATTTGGGAAGTCATCTTGTAGGTTATATTTGTCAGCATTGCACAGAACCGACAGGAATAAAGTGACACCCCTCAGTGCCCTAAATATATTTTGCTGTACTTAAATCAACTCTTTTCCAAAATAAATCCAACTTGCGTATAGTATGGATCTTGTGAAGGCCATTTTGTCTTTATAGAAACCAAAATCCTCACTTACATTAGATTTGAATGTATGCAAAACTCTTCAGCATCTATGAAATGTCCAGACGCTACTTTGTCCCTTTTTTGTTCGGCAACATTTTTACAAATATAAAGAAAATCGATTTTTGATCGTTCATGAAACAATCCAGGATCGTCCACATCTGAATAGCAATGCATCAATGATACAGTTTTCCCAGACCCCTAATAGACTATTAGACTTTGGGGTGAATTATTTCTCAATATTTCAAAATTACTTTAAGAGACAAAAATATAATTAAGCAATCATGTTTTTTACATTTTATTTAAGAAAAAAACTTTTGAAATTGAGCTTGACTGAATATCAGAGAATAAACAGCCAATAGGAGCGCAGAATAGACAGGGACTCATCTTAAATTCTTTAAAAAGTATTCCTGGTGAGACCTTAAGAAGCTGCTTGATAAAATGACAAAGAAATATTACTGAAAATTCTAGTAAAAATGCCAACACTGAAGATGATCAAATATTACACGTTCATTTGATTTAGTCTTTTATGTATTTCTAGTGTAATTACCTCAATGATTCCCTTTGATGAGTTTATTATTTTTTCTAAAATGTGGGAAAAATATGAATGCATAAGTGAGGAAGTGTTCCAAAATCTTTGAACGGCAGTAAAATCCACTTCCTCTAAAGTTTCCTGTCCACAATAGTGCATATTTGCATCTATAATAGCTGGCGTTTCAACTATAGCCCTAAAGAAATGATAACAGTTTTACCTCTGTATTAAAAATAACGTACATTACATTAGAAGTTTTTTTTCTTTCGGAATCGGATCTCAAAATCTTTAACACATTTGACTTAAGCATAAAGAACTGTGATTTTATTTGATGCTTCTCATCTTAACAGACTTCAACATGACTATGAAACAGCCTCCACAAGTCAATGTGGGATGAGATTACAATCACGGATACATTTGGACCGTATCTCTCCATCTGCCAAAACATGAAAGTCAGCTGAAATAAAAAAGTATGAAAAAAGAATGCAGCATTCTTAAACTATGTTCTTTCAATCATGAAAAAGCATGCGGCAGAAGGTATGCATCATTATAATCCTTTTATACACAAAAGTTTCTACAGTCAAACCCCACAAGTCTTACAAGAAGAAAGGTTTTTTGTTCTTGTTTCCTTTTTTAGCCCCCTGTTCACCCCACAGGAACAAAGACTAAACTTGAGTTTAGAAAAGAAAGTTTAGAATAGAGTATTGAGTTAAGAAAAGTCTATGCAGATGATATGAAGAGTGTTGTTCTGGTTTCATGAAAAAGTTCAGCGAGGGCAATTGTGTCTTATGACTGTAGTTCATATAGTGCTATAGGAACTGCCTTTGAAAATTAGCAGGCCTTAAAGACGAATATTACTTTGTATGCTTCAATCCTCTGAAGTTATGACTCAACACCTGGATATAATCAGGCATGTAATCTCATGGATTTATTGTGAAAAGATCAAAGGCCTTTGGAATGTGGAGTCCCGTTCCTCCTTTTTATGACTTTATATGATTAGCTCATCTGAAACTGAAAGAGCAGTCTGTAAATGTAATGATATATTACACATTTTCTAATATCAAGATTGCAGTCCAGGAGCGTAGTCTAAATCACTCAATAATAAGGATTTGATGACGTTGGTGAGCGTGTGTACCTTTTTTACATGGTTTTGTCCTGGCTGTCATTTGTGCCCTGTTGGTAAGTTAGTTTGGCTCTCTAAACATGCAGTTTATTGTCATTAACATACAAGCCGTAAATCTCTGCCATGATAAAATATATTTTTTCCATTTCTGTTTTTAAAGGCAACTGTATAAACACAATTTAACTGTGATAATCACAAATAATAATTTTAAAGTAGTCAAAGTACATGCGCATCTTTTAACAAACAATGAAACTTTAGTGAAATCCTACAGGTATATTTTTGGATTTATTTAGCAAATAAAAATGAAAAGAAATTGCATTACCTTGAGAAATCTTGTCTTGCTGTCTTGCGTTTTCTGGCATCGCCCAACTCTCCATCCATCGGCAGAAGATTCCATTTCAATATCATTTAATAAATCAAGTTCCAGTAAAAACTGCATCCTCTGTTTTGTCACAGAAACAAAACTGGGTGTCCTCATGAAATCCGTCCATTGCGGGTCATCTACTGCGTCCATCCGAATCTGAAACACAGATGGGAATTCTTTAACATCACACTCGACTATATTGTCAAGTTTAAAGACATCATTAACTCACCCACTTATCATTTTAAACCTGTGGGACTTTCTTGTGCAGTACACAAGAGAAGATATTTTGAAGAACGTTGGCAACCAAACAGCGTTGATACGCATTAACTTCTATTGCATAGACACAACACCAATGCAAGTCAAAGCGTGCAAGATCCAACCACTCTTCAGAATATCTTCTTTGGTTCTAGAGAAAAAAGTCATACTGGTTTGAATGATAAGACGATGAGTAAAAGATGACAATGACATTTAAATGTATATTTATTCCGATTTATTTATTTTTGTTTTTATTCAGAAGTTCAGGGTTTGGCTAAGTTAATTCACAGTGCCATTAAGTGTCCTTCCTTGATTCCAATCAACATGTGTTTCATTTGTATTTGTTTGAAAACTAGAAGGATTTGTATTTTAAATAAGGTTTTACAGTCAAATGACTATGCATATGGGCTAGTGAATAGCAGAAGGTCTGCTGGGCCAGCGTTCAAATCGGACGGCATCAGCAGCTGCAAACTCAGATCTATCCTTGCCCTTCCTGAGACCTGGCTTTGATTACTGGGCCCCCCACCACGAGCCAACACATGGCCATGGATGCATACCAGCTCAGTGCACAACCTCTAAGCAACCACTTGGAAACAATCAAGGGGTAAACAGCATGAAATAGAGGTGTTTGGAAACGGTTTGGAGAGATTGTACGGATTGGGAGAGCATTTAGTAATTGCTCAAAGACTTTCACAAGAAGACCGTCGGAGGTGAGCGAGAACCGCGGGTGCGTAAAGCCATTTGGAAAACTGCAACCAGAGGTTAATGTCATGTGGATGAGTATCAGATTGTTCTATAATTGTTCTTTTACATACAAGCGAAAGTCACAGTCCCAGAGGAAACTATTGGAATCATTTGACAGCTGTGTTCGGCGGGCCTGCTGTGTGAAGTTTGATGTACGTCCTGACTGGCAGCTGAAGCTGCCATTCTGCTACCTGTTGAGTGGCCTTGGAACTCTTAGACAAATGACAGGACAGGTGCACTTTCGGCTTAAGTACCTGCTCCTGTACAAAGCAGCTGGTAGGTTACTAAACAGATGAGGAAATACAGAGCGGGTCTCCTCTGATTTAGTTGGATTACTGTGTCCAGTTCTTTCCTTGCCAGCGAAAAGAACACTTTCAATAGCTGTCCGATTAAGCCATTATATTTTAAAGAGCACTCAAATAAACACTCAGGAGATGCTTACAGCTGTGTATACAGAAGGTGGTGCTTTAAATATTTTGGCAGAATTCAACCGTGGTGTGTACTTTAAAAGTAAAGTTTATCCGAAATGTCCTTCATCATTTATTGATCTTCGAGCTGTTTCTAATTTGTATACATTCCTTTGTTTGGATATACTTCGGATATACTTTGTTTAAATAAGCAAAGGATATTGTTTTGGACAGCAAAAAGATATTTTGAGGAATGCTTATGACCAAACAGATCTTGGACCCCACTGACTACCAAAGTAGGAAAAACTGTTTATACTTTTATTGTTCTGTTGAACAAGTATAAGTGTTTCAAAGAATGTAAAAAAAGTTCAAGGGCCATTTTGACAACTATTGGAATTTTGACTAATAGAGAATTGTTATTTTTTGGGTGAGCTATCCCTTTAAAGCTATCCAAGATAAATGAGATGAAAATTGATCATAAATAAGGGTGAAAAATAATGAAAAATAGATTTTTAACAAAATTGGTAACGAAACAACAGCTGTACATATTCTCCTTTATTGTTAGGACACAAAACCCTGAAGAGTCATCCAGGTTCCAAATGACAACAGGGAGAGCAAATGATGACAAGATTTCCATATGTGGGTGGACCTTCACTTTAATAATGCACTGTAGGGTGTACTCTGTCCATGATGATGAAACGTAACTGTTTTGGAGGCTTGACATTTTTATAATAACTTCTTCTGCATCATTTAACAGTATATTTTAATAGTTATATGTTACTGTGTTTTCAGGTATGATTCCTTAAGAATGTAAAAGACGATTGTGTTGTTTCTGTTTCAGCTTCTGTGGATGAGAAGTACATTGGGTGTATATATGTTGTTATTTTTATGAGCTTTTCAACTTCTTTTAAAATGCCTTATATTTATACATAGAAAGTACAGTAGATCACATTATCAGCTTTTTCAGTTGTAGAGTAATGTTGCAAGTGTGATTACTATTTCAAGTTTTATTCGCATCACTCATTTACTCAAAACGTTTATAAGCCCATTGTGTACAACTTTTGGAATCTCCAATGTCAGCATTGAATTGTTGGATTTTATTATGAAGATAATAAAATTAAAACAAAATTATATTGATTATCAATTATATTGAAAATGTGTGGCATTTTAGACATTTTTTGCCCAAAGTGTCTGATAGAGCATATGGAAACAAAACCAGCGGCCCGTGTTGTCAGATTTATCAAGTGGATACAGTTTTTGTTCCTTCCTAAAACACTTATATAGATATAGAACACTTATAAGATGTAAACACTGGTCCAGAAGCAGTTACATTCAGTCATAATTTTTCTGTTTAACATTTTGATTTGCATATAAATGCTCTGATGGGTGTATTTTGTTCAAATGTTTGGTGTGTAGTGATAAAAACTGAAACGGGGAGTTGTTTTGGACCAGTTGAACCAGAGTTGTTTATGTCTTCTGCTGTGGTCTATGCCAAGTTTGGAAAGCAGCTTCAGTCATTAACAGTTTAACTCAAAAAAGGTAAAATAATGTCGAAGCTTTAGAGCATCAATGATCCCTTACTCTCATACTGGCAATAACAAAATACATTTGCCTTTATTTTCGGAATATTACACAGCATGATATTTTTGGAAACTGAGTTCTGAATCATATGAAACTTAAGGATACTGAATGAATGAATCAGTCATATGGGATATTAAGTCAAATCCTGCATGCCTCCAGCTCAACAATCATCGTTTTAAACTCCAAAGGTATGACAAACGGGATTGCCATGGAATCACTTTAACTTGTCTATATCAGCAAGAGTCCCTTCAAGGACATCCCGCACCATAAACGCAAATGGGAACTTTGTGGTACGTGACACATGGCATGATAGCACGCTCATAAAAGTAGGATTTTTTTCAACCATTTGCAATGTCATCATAAACTTTGTGTTCAAGTGTTACTGTGACCCACTGAAGTCTGATGAATCACAGTATATCTATCAGCAGGAAATCAAATATGAACAATGAGCACTTGCTTTTATGTTACCGATTCAAATGCATAATTGATTTATGTAATCTTGTTGATACAGAGATGAAATATGACACAATATTGTATATTATATTGTATATCAGTATTCCAACAGTTTGTTATTCCATAACGAGTGTTAAGTGCATGAGTTCAAAATGACATGCAAAATTCTTTCTGTATAAGATGTATTGGACCTCAAATAGCACAACCGCTCATTTCAAGAAGTAAAACCACATGGAACATGGACATGAATGTATGAAATCCTCATTTCATAGGTCAGGTGTACAGAATGTGAAAATGAAGCATGCTGTAGATATGGTAGGAAACTTGGCCTGGTGTTTGACATTGGTGTTTCATTTTGTAAACACCTTTGACCAAATCATGCAGCAGCACCCATCCGTTTGGAGCATCTCGCATCTGGTGAGCTAAGCGGGATAAGCTAAATCAAGCCCATGGCAGTCTTTCATGAAACCTATTGTCTGTGACCGCCCCATCTGCTCAGATTCACCAGTTTAAAGAGCAGGACCAGATGAGTGGGCTTCCACAGGGACCCCTGCTGTAATATCACAGAAGGAATGTTTCATTAGAAGAACCAAATCAATACCCCACTGCAACCAAAAATCAGCTTCAGATAACACATTTCTAATTTGCTAACTTTCATAACGTGAAATGAAAGAAATCAATTGATACATTTGTTACATTATCTTTTCAATGTCACCTCAGGGTCATGTTCATTTTAACTTTCTACTGTGATATTTTCCATATCTACAAAACCAATGGACTTTAAGTTAATGTAACACTTTCTTTAAGATCTTATAACATTGTTGAAGGAATGGTTCTTTTCTGATCATTTGCTCACTCTCCAGCATACTTTTCTTTGTTGGGCTTAACACAAATGAAGATATTTTCATGAACGTTTGTCTCAAAGTCAAACTGGGACACCACTGACTCCCATAGTGGGATGAAATTACTACTGTAAGCTATGGAAGTCAATGGTTTGTCGATGGCGTAGTTACAAACTTTTATAAAAATCTGTTTATTTCAGCAAAGAAATGTAAACAGGTTTGTAAAAACTGGAAAATGATCAAAAACTGACAAAATTATTCATTAAAACTGTACATGTTTAAGAGTTGTTCTTTAAATGTGGGAACATTTCTTCAAATGACTTTTATACATAAGTGTCTTATCTTAAAAACGTACAACCTGTTAACACCTGTTTTAATAGAAAGAGTAAAACTTTTAATACTTAATAAAGTTTAAGTAGGTTATTAACATTGTCAACAACAGTAGACTTGATAAAATATGAGACATGAAGAAATGTAAAGGAAAAAAGTAAATTAGGTTAAGTATCAATACTTTTTATATATTACTATCATTCTGTATTTCTTTACATTTATTTTCAAATATTACTATCTGTCAAGTTGTCATAGTATTTTAACGTAACCAATAGAATGTAATAAAATTGAATTATGTATTTTGGGTAAAAATGACTTATTATAAAAACTAGGTAAATCAAGTAAAATTTCACAAAGTTTCATATATTACTATCAGTAAAGCTGTAATTTAATTTAACAATATAAATAGAATAAATATAATTTAGTTATGTTTTTGTTGAAATATGGCATTTGTTAAAAGAATGTAAATCAAGCTAAGGATCACTTTTGTATACATTACTATGAGTCAAACTGTAATTAAGTAGAATAAAAAATTATTTAATTGTGAACTTTGGAAACATAATATCCCGGTGACGCATATTTTTTCTGAACTCCACAGGGACAAAATCAGAGTTGAAGAAACACTCTTGTGTTGATGTAAGATAGAAATTAAATCTGCATTGCCTTGCATTACAGTTATTTCCTTTAAAAACTAAAGGCAATAACTTCATGGCATCTACAATTGGCTGCAGCATCCATAAAGATTGTAACACAACACTTGACACAACAGCTAACACAATCGGATCTCTCTGCTGCATGTCACCGGTTTTTGTACACACTGCTGTGGTCTAACCATTTCAGTGGCTGTGACAGACTAATATGCGACTCAAGCTTTCAATAAAAAGGCGATGACAGCCATATTAGGCGAATGAGAATCTGAAGAAAACGGTGCGTCCAGCAGGTGTTCCTTCGGCAGTTTAATCGAAACGTGGCTTCAAGAGATATGAAAAGCAAAGAAAAAGTGATGTGTTTACCAGTTAACCTGACACTTTTTTATTGTAATTCATTGATCTAAATATAATTCTCTAGATATCGTCACGGATTATGCAAATGGGCCCTTTGAACAAGAAAGCAAACAGCCACGCCATCACGACCCAATATGTTGGGGTTTATTCTGATGTCATGATATAAGTCCTCTTGACAGGAGTAAGAAAACACATTTCTGGCCAGCATTCCTCTGTGTTGGTTTTTGTTCCAGCTGCCAATGCACATTTACTCCTCCTCGTAGGCTGTGCTTGAAATAGGCTTATCTTTGAGGGGCCTGATCAGTTGACAATGGCCCATTTAGATGTTAAAGCTGAGTGCTGCTCTTCTCATTTCTACAAAAGATAATTATTCCTTCAAATAAGTTACTTCAAGGTTCCTTTTAGCGCTTCTGTAAAAACTGGAATAATAAGGCTTTGAATTATGAGGGAAAATGAGATTTGGAAGATACAACCCACAATAGACAAAGAAGCACATGCCTGAAATGGTCGAGCTGGGAGCACCATGAAACAAAGAGAACGAGGGTCTGCTCGAGCAAAGCAGATTTATATTTGAATGATTGGGACGTCATAAAGAGAAAGTGCCTTTGGTGTATTGATAAGCTGCTCTTTTTAGCGCTTGGAGAAAGGTGTCATCTAAAGACTGTTAGAATGCGCTCTGGAGTCCTGCTGATAGCTTTTGTCATAGCTGAATAAATCGTGACTAACAAGGCCAAGAGTGGATTAGGCACAGAGGATTAAATAGTTTGTTGCTCGGGTTGAACCACTGATTAAAGTTTTTATTCGCAAACACACACAACATGCTAAATTTGGCCGCGTTCGATCGTTTCGTCTGCAAACAATGTAGCGCTAATGACGGTGCTGCGGCTAGCCGTCTAGGAATGGCCGAAGAGTCCGATTGATCGCTTACAAATGCACAGTCAGAGAAGCTTAAAAGCGTGTTATTATCACCAAGTATGCGAGCTGGAAATGCACAGCAAGCGGTCGTAACAATTGATGCGCCGCCTTTGACAGGGCCGTAGACTACGAGACGCGAACAATAAAGACAGCGGTACAAACAATGCAACGAAGATGCCGACACCACCGCCAATAGAAATGAGGCTTAACATTCTATGCCACATAATTCGTAAGGTTACCTCAAGAACAACTTTTAGTCGTTCCTAAATGCCGACTATCCTTATTGCCCCTTAAAGGTTCCGATCTTGCGTTACGCAGTCTGCGGCATGCCCAGCCGCCATCTTTAAGCACAATTGGGTTTAGTTGGCGATGGTCATCTGTCCATTTTCCTTTCTCCTGGTGTTTCCCACCCAGCCCCCTCTGTTACAAGAGTTCTTCCACGGACATCGTATGGTGATATCGCCTGGCTCACGGACGGCTCGGTAGGGATTCGCCGTGGACGCGGAGCCCGTGCCGCTTTGCTTCACCAAATCGTGGATTCTCCGACCATACTTGATGGGCTCAAAATACATCCGCCGAGGACAAATATTCATCCCAGATCTGAGGCCTTTGATCTGATGAAGGCCTTATTTGAAAGCCCCCTCCAAAGAGCCCTTTAAAGACAGCGTTCCCTCAGATGTTCCAAGTAATGAGATTTGGAGTGCTATGATTAATCTAGGCCAATTTCATACAGACACACATGCAAACACAAAGGACATATGCATACTCGGAGCGATCGAATGAACTTTGCGGAACCATGCCTCCCATCCACAAATTAACAGAAAAACGTTCGAAAACCAAACAAGAGCTCAGCTGGAGTTCTTTGATCGCAGTTTGGAAAAAATTGATCTGAAGAGGCTTAGACAACGACATTAAAACTATGGCCGTGCTGTTTCGCTTTTATTTTGCCGATGCTACGGACTATCATCCCGGATTTAGCATGACCTGTAATCATGAGCGTTTATTTTAACTGTTAGCATCTTCGCGTTAACGCTAATCTTGTAGACCACCATCTCCGACACATTTCACGGAGTGGTCCGCAAGAACAATAATGTGAGGGAAGTCTCAAAATGGTTGATGCTCTCACCTGCCTCTCCTGCTGGGTGTCTCCTCCGCTGTGATTTCTGCGGTCCGCCATGACTGGGCGCAGTCGCCTACTTGCCACCCCGGAGTACTTTCTTATACTCATGAATCTCTTTCTGTTTCTTACTACTGTGTTGCTCAAAGATGTGCATCTTTACTTTATGTTGCAGCTTCGGCTCTGCAACCTGATTGGTGGACGCAAGGACCAGATGATAGACCTCGGAACCCTATCGTAACTATGGCAACAGACCCCACAGGCATGAGTGATTTGCTTCTAATTGCAAAGTAAACATGAGAAATGGGACTGAATTTTATCACAAAGCGTGACGAACACCAGGTTGACAAATATAATAATTCCATACACTTCTAAGGCAGAAACAAAGCTCTGAGCTGTCCGATACGCTGCCGCTCCAAGCAGGATGAAAGGGTAAGCACAAAGACCTTTTCAAACAGCTTTGCACAGTATTCCGTGTTTAATACAAATGATAGATGATGTTTATGTGTTCATTCATGGAAAAAATACAAATGCATAAAAACAATGTAACATTTCTCTGTGAAATAAACATAGCGATGTGAGAAACTAAATCGATGTAGTCAGATGAGAGTGGCGGAAAGGAAAACGTAAAGACGGAGAAGGATGATATTGCTTTTGTTGGGTAATGTTATCAGCTGCTTACCTTTCATATGGATTTCACACTTGCTTGTCTAGTAGCAGCCAGGGTCAGACCCAGCAAACCCTTCCCACAATGACCGATTTTCCATTCAAACCATCCTGGCGAGGATCCTCGGCATTGCCTGCCACTTGCATTTGCATTGGCGCCACCACTCTCAAACAAATTTACCACTCACACTTCGGCTTGTTTTCAGGACTTCCTATCGGCTTTGGGGGAAGCGTTGGGCTGCAGTGGACCATTATTGAAAAGACAGTTCTGATTCCGCACACCGCACGTTCAAGAACAGCTATGTGACTACTGAGAAAAGAAAGTCACAAGAAAATAGCAGCTGGCTATTAGTCTCTGTGGCCCCTCAGCACTGTGCTCATATATTGGGGCGACTCAGGTGGGGGGGTGTTCTTGACTGAGGGAGGGGATCTTCTCTTACATTATATTTAAAACACTTTTATATATCTCTCTTTCTTTGTAGTTTATGGAAAATTGATGTTAAAGCTTCTTCATATAGAAGCAATAAAGTTATTTTTTTCAAATATTTTAAGCAACTTTTGAAACAAAAGGAACAAACAATAGAAAGGATTAAATATATACAAATAAGTAAATAATGCATCAAAATAAAATAAGCATGCATGAATCTTAGGTTCCTATAAATTACTTCATATTAAGTTGACTGAATATTTTTTTATTGAAGTACATTCTTGACCACAACAGTCTCAATTCTCAGAGAATCTTCTTCTTCTTACAAACTTCTCTTTTTGGGGGGGGGTCAATTTAACAGTTTGATTGTAGACAGAACAGGTATTGTAATGCACTTTTATCTATTATACAGCCTACACATTGAGTAAAAATAAAAAAATTCGGACTATTTTTAAGCAAAATAAAAATAGATGAATAGTTATATTGGTAAACTGGATGTTTTTGTTCTGCAACTCTTTTCTTAAACGTATGAATTGCAGTATAACCGCACCTCGTCGTTTGTGTTTTCACATTTCCTTGAAATAAATATGTGTGGTATTATTAAGTCAAAACACAAAATATTCTCAGTCTCAGTATTAATATGAATATATAGCTCGAGATGCCATCTATTTATAAAGGATGTTTTTCAACACTGAAAATGGGTTGTTGGAATTACTTAATTTCATCACGTTCGTTAAAATGTTTTTCCCATAAATTAATTCTAATTCAAGAGAAAAAGAAAAAAATATTTTATCATGTGGAATCGATGTCCAAAATATAGAAAACCCCATTTTTTGAGTGTAGTTTTGTGGAAAGCACACAAACAACAATGACAAGCACAGACCACCACCTACAGAGCGCTTCTACTAAACATAGCAAGAAGCCGAGGCACAGGAAGAAATTCAATATACTTTTGTTTAGCACATAAACAGCAAATACCTTCCATGCTGTTGCAAAGGTCAGACGTATAGGTCATTATACAGCAGCGTGATGTATTATTCATAGAGAATTCTCTTCTGAATAATACACTAGATTCAAGAATTTCACTGTCACCCACACATGATCTCGGCTTAATGTGGATAGTGAAAGAATGACTTTAATGTAATCTGATTAAACTAAAACGTGGAATCGAATTGCAAAGAGAAGAACCATTTCCAAAAATGTTTCCTGGACACTCCCTGTCTTTCTCAATGAATGGACAGACTGACAGTCCTGTCCCAAACTCACATTATTGCTTGAGGAAGTGTCACTGTGACTGATGGCCATGCTCCAATATACAGTCTAAGCATTTTTGCCAGTATCATTAAATTATACAAAATATTTGAATATTGTATACATTTAACCCTGAAAAACCAATATTGTGTCATCATTTGCTTACAATTTTTACAGTGTGTTCTTTGTGTTGTGCAAAACAAGGTCATATAGATATGAAATGTCAAGATGTAAATTATAATAGATAATGGCTTAACTTTGGACAATCAAAATGTATGTGTTTATGTACCCGTAGTCATCCAAATAATTGTTGCCAGTGCACATTTCAGTCAATAATAACTGATCAAACAGATAAAAACACAGAACGGTGTTAAATTATACTAAGGATTCAATTTCAAGAACAGAAATGGACTGGAAATGTCAGGAGGAGGGGCTTGAAACACTCAGCTAACACAGAGAGAAACGTCCCAAGGGTTTGAAGGTGTGTCAAAAGAGTATCCAGTTTCTTACTGTTGAAAAAAAGCGATCCATATGACTTCAATGTTCCAGCTGTAGAATACAGCCAACCTTATCATACCCACATTGGCACTACATTAAACAAAATCCTACCAATCGAACAGCTCTCACAAAGCAAGCCACTAAATTCCACTCAAAAATGACGACAGTTTTATAAATCAACTGGATCATCAGTTCTGGGTCTTTTGTTATCCGCCGTGAGGACTGTAAGTCTCATGATGAAATCAGTTTTCCTTTGTAATGCAGACGGTCTGTCATTTTATCCTCAGGATCATCTATCAGAGTTGCTTTTACATGAGCTACAGAGAAAGCCTTTTCTCACCTCAAACAGCGGTCCGCTTCACCTACCATAATTCACAGCTGGAAGACATTCTCAGAATTCCCTGCTCTCACAAACACGGTTTCAACAGACTTTTTAAAGTCGAATATTGCATGAATAAAAACGCTTCATTAGGAGCGTATTGAGACCCAGGGATGGTCATGAGATTGTGGGGCTGCATTGATTTAAGATCAATGGAGACCAAAGGTGTTCAGAACACTGAATCGATTCTGCATAACAAAAAAATGCAACACCTCAAAGCTGTCTCCATCCCCCAGCGACACAAACTGACTTCTGGCAACAGAAAACATTGTAGGTTGATTAAAGTACACAGTGAAAAGTTCAAATCCCATATCCTATGACATACAAAGATTTTTTTGTGAAGCATGCACGTTTCTTGTTTGCAAATACATTTTTCTGAAATTTCATATCTGCATTTTTCATGCACTTTAAAGTAGTAGTTCACCCGAAAATGAAAGTTCTGTCATGAAATACTCATTTTGAATTCATTCCTTTGTTCTGTTTTTACAAGATATTAAGTAAATATTTGGAAGAATGTCATCAACTGAGGTTTCTGGGACACTACTGCCTATGAGTTGAAAAAAGTTTGTTTAGGTTTTGTTCCAAAAAACAACAAAATATATAAAACAGATATTACCTTTGATCACTATAAAAACATGTTCTACTTCTGTGTGGTCGTCCACATTCTTCAAAATATCTTTATTTATGATAAACAGAAAAAATACATTTAATCAGGTTCGGAATATTTCAGCTTTAACTGATGTACACACCCTCACATATATAACAAAGATGTTATGTATTTAATATTGTGTAATGTATCTGAAATACTGAAAAAATATCCAATACCTTCTAGATATTTAGATATAAAATAAAGTAACTCTGCCATATCCATATTGCGTTCTAATCTATGCCGCCTATAAATAATAAATCTCTTAAAAAGCTTACGCTTAAACCTTTCACTTTCTCTTCTTTTGTAAAGGCCTGTGCCAAAGTAACACACAAATATCTGTTCTTTGAAAGGGCATCACCTACAGAGCATCATTTAAAATATGCTTCCTGCCTGTACAGTGCCTTTCCTGTTCGCTCCCCAAATCTCAGTTAAGAGCTCGGCCTGCTCAGGTTTCAGCAACAAAAATGAGCTCTTCCAGCTCCCACCCCCATCTTTGTACTTCTCCCCCTCCCACCTCTAGCTGTCTCTCCCAGAGACTCTTGTTTATTCCTCCCCTCGGGCTGTAAGATTGGAGCCCGGGCCTGCCATGAAAGAGTGCACACAAAACAAGAGAAGATTAAAGGACACAGAGATATAAGGAGTGCATCTGACCAAACCATCTGTTCTACTCTCAACCATCTTACATGCAGAGGTGTAGGGACCACAGCGTAGACAACAATTTATAGAAAGTACAGACTACTAGATATGAATTTAATAGAAAAATTACTGTTTACCTTCACAATACCTTTTTAAAGGTATCGACCAAATAACATATATAACATAAACTTTTTACAGGTATTGTGCACAAAATATATTATACTAATATTATGAGTATTAATGTGCTCTCATCATGGTTAGAGGTAAGCATTGATACAATCTGATTGGAACGATGAACAACGAATTGTTAAAGCGAACAAACAAGTGTTTTTGTTTATTCCAAGCTTGCGTTTTTCAAGGACGAAAGAAGATCCTTTGAGAAATGTCCTAGTTTTGTATATATACAATGAATGTCACATGTTATTTGGTTAACAGCATTCTTCAAAGTATCTTTTTCATAAAGAGAAGTAAATGATAAAACCTTTTAGGTGAACTATCCCATTAAGACTCCAGTTTGGTGGACTACGTCGCCTGACACAGGACAAAAGTCACACCACATTTTCACTTTGTTGCAGGGATAACATTTTTACAAAACACGTTCCGATGAGAGGGTGCAAACATGACGGGGAATTAAATGTAGGAGGCCGCTCTGTATGTAGATGAAGGCAATAAAACATAACAGGTTATTATGTAAGGTCGTTATATACATCTCTAGACATAATTATGTTTATTATATTGCATTTCTGCCAATATGTGTGTTACACGTTTCCTCTTTGAGCTGTTACACACACATTTATGAGACTTACCGAGCTGAATGTGGAATATATTCTCCAGCGTTATGAGGCGATGTCAGATCAGGTGAGACTGAGTGGCAGTGGGTGAAGAGGACTGACATGACAGACAGTTGACAGACAATCAACACAAATCTCTATCTCTTCTATACATCCACCAGCCCTGTGATTATGTACTGTTTGTGCTGTGTATTCTATTCTACAAAGTCGGTCTAGTTTACAACCCAACAAAACAATTCTCTAAAATAAGTCGCAGATCATTCATTAATTAATATGCACAAAATTAAAAGAATCTCTCATAGGTGAACTCAGATCGATATCGTTCCTGTTCTTTAGGAACAAGTAGACTTGTATAGTTATTGTATCGCCATTTAGGAATTAACCACAAGTTATAATTAACCAATAAGTTATAATGGTTTTTTGTCATACAGATATGTTGGGTTTCTGCTTGATTATGACAGATATTATGACCATTATTATTTCATCCAATATTGAGATCACGATTAATTAATATGATTGCACACTTAATAAAAGAATACATTTAATAAATAGATAATAAAACGTAGTGTTCAGGTGAATAAAAAAAGCTAAATATACTTGATTTGAATACATAGATAAGATGAATAATATGTAAAGAATAAACAGAACTTTACACGGCACAATAACCATTATAATCTTTCATTATTTTGTTTTCATAATTGTTGGAAGCCGATATTGAAATTAAAAATCATTAAGGATCTTGGTATGGATTTTGACTTTCCTAATAGATAAAAACTGTACATTTTATATATAAAAAATGTATTTGTGTAAGACTAAAAATACATTTATGTTCACCTGGGATGGCACATTTTACATTTGTGTTCTCTGAATTCTTGCAGAACAAAACTCGACATAAAGGAGAGCATCAGCACCCTCTAGTGGTCCCCAAAATACGAGAAAGCGATGCTGTCTGCATACTAAACATACAGAGATTTAATCTGATTATAACAGAATGATATAAGGGACAATATATGTGAATCAAGCTTTACATTCCCTCCCAGGACACAACAACTGTTTGATGGTGAGTTTACTATAGGAACCATTATAATGTATGCATGTGAAACAATCATATTTTTAAAGCCTTACACATTGTTAATATTGTTTATTCTCAACCTATGTATACAATATATAGTATCAGTCGTCTTATAGAGGTATCATATATAGATATGCTCGTGTCGACAGCGCAGGCGCGGTGGCCAAGTGGTAAGGCGTCGGTCTCGTAAACCGAAGATCGCGGGTTCGAACCCCGTCCGTGCCTTTTGAGCACTCCGATGTCCAATCACAACACAAACTGTGTTAATTAACTCTATACCTGTTTATAATTGACCTCATGTACACTATCAAGTGATCACCCAAGTGTGTACAAGTCGAGCTCACTTGTGTCTAAGTGCTTTTTTTATTTATTCTCAAGAGTGATGACGAAATAAAAGCAAACACAAACGTAACGTCGTCACTACGTCACGCTTGTATCTTTTAGTTTGGGTAGTAAAGGAAATCATCACAATTAATCAAAAAACGAGTTAACAATTTGACACCGAGGCAGCCTCGAACCCAGGAGGCGACAGAGCGCCAGAAATGCCTCCGGTTCTGATCCTGCAGGTTTGATCACATCTGTACATCAGCCTCCATACAGCGCGTGTGGATATATGATGACGTCACACCCGTGGACCAATCACACCCTACACGTGTTACGCATAACCCGACCCGACGTTGTTTTATTGATCAGAGAAATTAATAATTCATGTCAATCAATATAACATATGCCGATAAAGCCGTGATGACGTGTAAACTCGGGGTTTCTAAGAACCTTCCCACTTTCTATATTTGGAAATGACTTCTAGGAAAACCCTCTCCATGTCCACGTGGTAAACTTTGCTCCCTTTTAAAGCGACGCGATGTTTAAAGAACGCGGGCGTGGAGTTTGACGCGCGTGGCTGATTTTGGGATGCCCCCCTGCGCGGCCCCCGCTCACCCCGTGAAGCAACGCACGGGGTGCAGGCTGCTCCTCCAGACGCCTGCTGATGTCATCACCGGTGCACGGCTCGAGAAATCGGAATGTTTCGCGGAAAAGCGGTAAGCTGAACGCGATGACGTGATGTCTGCGTCTCTACCGAGCAGCTGTGATCGGTATTCGAACGCACGCGGGGTACGTTTGAATTCTGCTGATGATGTCATAATGGACATCCGATCGACGTTCCATGTGCGCGTGGATGCGAGGGTGACATTGTGACGTGTCGTTATGCGCGTTACATTGTAATGATGCTGTCAGACGGAGGCAGACAGATTGTGTCTGAGAGAGAGAGAGAGAGAGAGAGAGAGAGAGAGAGAGAGAGAGAGAGAGAGAGAGAGAGAGAGAGAGAGAGAGACAGAGAGAGAGAGACAGAGAGAGAGAGAGAGAGAGAGAGAGAGAAAGAGAAACAGAGAGAGAGACAGAGAGAGAGAGAGAGAGAGAGAGAGAGAGACACAGTGAGAGAAAGAGACAGAGATAAAGAGAGACAGAGAGAGAGAGAGAGAGAGAGAGAGAGAGAGAGAGAGAGAGAGAGAGAGAGAGAGAGAGAGACACACACAGTGAGACAGAGAGAGAGAGAGAGAGAGAGAGAGAGAGAGAGACAGAGAGACAGAGAGAAAGAGAAAGAGAAAGAGAAAGAGAGAGAGCACCCAAACTCTCAGGGGAGCAGAGCAACTGTCTGGGACCCAAGTGATGAGCAGACAAGAACCTTTTCATGGGCCGGATTTTATTTGCAATTGGGATCCATCAAGCCAAGCTCTTGAAGGACAGGTTTGATTTCACCTATAGATTCAGAGATTATTGCATGGTTTCATGTTGGTGTGTCATGTGAAGAAGGTCATCTGCTGTGATTTAGGATCTGAAGAAAGCAGCATGTCTTGGAAGCCTGAAGATGTAGTCTGGATTCAGAGGAAGACACTGGCAATCGTTGGATGTGGTTTCAGTGGCGAGACTTTGGGGGCAAGATGAGTGTTGATCACAGTCCAACTGGCCCGCAAAGTCCCGCTTTTGGGATTTGCTCTCACGGCAAGTGATTATTTCCAGGATGTGTAGATCATGCGTGTACTTAATAACCTGTCCCAGTATATAGCTGGGATGTAAAGCGTGTCGGTAAATGTAAATGTACGCCGCAGGGAGAATGAGGGGCTTTTGGGGGCACTTGTGTTTCAGGTTCATCATCATAATGCCCCTAAAAATCCTTATTGCTCTTGCACTGATCATCATCTGATCGCCGTGCTGCTTCTAACCTCAATGTTGTGAATAAGCTGATGTTAGGCATTGCGTTACTGTTGTATCTATTGACTGGAATGTTAATGCACTTTATTGGCAGCCATTTGCATTTTAAATGGAGAATATGTACATGTGTTTAAATGTGTGTGCAGAATATGGCTTCTTTTAGACAAACTTGCTAGAAAACCTGATATAGATGTCTTAAAGGAGACATCTTCAGGATGGAAATGTCATTGTGCTTGTGCATTGTCCTGTCACACTGCTCATGCATTCTTTCATTTTGATAATGGTTGTTACTATAGTGTCTAATTTTTTTATCTCAATTCATGTCACACGCTTGAAATTATTGCAGAAATGTGGACCCCCGTCCCCCCAGGCCACTTCGTTACTGGCATGCAGCAAAATAATTTTTGCAGCAGAACTTAATTCAGATCTTTATGTAAATGATGTGTCATTATTCAGTTTACAAGCTTAAACCTGAAGTTTGACAGCAGTCATTCACAACAACCATTTTAAATGATATAAGTGCCTCAAGATGAGAATTCCATCATCATTTGATACATGTTTGTCTTTCTTTCCTATCCAGACCACAAAAGAAGATATTTTGAAAACGGTTGCTGACCAAAAAGCTATGGTCACCTTTGACAATGGTTTTGTGTCTATACAATAGATCTACAGTGATGTTTGGTTATCAACATTCTTAAAAATATCTTCTTTAGAGTTTTGCATAGATAGAAAGTCATATAAGTTTAAAATATCAAGAGGGTAGATAAACGATGACAGAATTGCCATATTTGAACAATAAAACTATTAAACAGCTCAGGGAAGAAAGAGAGGAGGGTAACATATCGATATTAACATTGTGTAGTATTTTTAAGCAACAGGGGCAACAATGCTTTAAAGGGATAGTTATAGCACAAAATAATAATCAAATTTAAAACTCCTAAAACTAAATAATATAATGTAAATAACAAATAATTGTGGGAGTTTATGGCAGGAAAAAATCTGTCAATTTACCAATTCACAATGTCTGAAACAATAATGTATTTGTTGCCCAAAAATTTGCTGATTATGTAATTGTTTCAAACGTAATTGAAATTAAGGAATGATATAGGCAAAAAAATGGTTCACTCTTATGTCATTTCAAACCTGTTTGACATGTTTTCACGCAACATTTAAGAAGAACCAAACAATGCCATTGACTTCCATTGTATAGCCACAAAATCAATGTGAAAAGTCATGTACAGATTTTGAAAGACATGATGGTTGAATTAAAATGATGACAGAATTTCTCTTTTGGGGGAACTGTCGTCCGTACGAACTGCAAAGTCAAATCAAAGAAGATGCTTTTATCCAAAGCCGTCTACAATGCATTTAATCCTGTTGCTCAACTTTAGGGATATTTCAAAAACAGTGGAAAAACAGCAAAAGTGTGATTTTAGAACACTTCATAACATACCATGCCACGTTATTATAAGAACAAGGGGTCTATTACTAGGTTAGGGAACAGGATGTGATTCCAAGAATGTTAGGAGCCTTGTGCCACATGTAAGTAGTCGATAGTTCTGTTACAACTTGCCAAATTGCAACGGCTGGAAATATTGAGTTTTGAACTTTAACACACTTATGTCTATCAGAAATAGAATTGAATGTATTTTCCAAAAACTGTAAGCGGTACACAAGGATAATATTTGTAAAGGTTTCGCAGTGGCATTGGGCACTGAGCTGGTTACTTGAAGAGAAACTGTGGTGCTTGGTCTGTGTTCTGTGGCTCTGTTACGGCTCAGCTCATGGTAATAGGAGAAAGAGAGAGGTTCAGCTGGGAAAGTCATTATTGACACCCCACACGGCCTACAGTGTATCTTTCCTAACCCAACTCATTTCAAACAACAGAACTTGTTGCCTTCAACCTTAATGGACTGATTTCTAATAGAGACAGTGAACCTATCACAGTTGTTTAATGAAGTTTGATCCACAACTCCTTAAAAGCGAAAAACATTTTGCAAAATTACTTTCTTACTGTTCCTTTGGACGCCATTAAAGAAACACCAGAGAGTCATTTGTGCTGAGTCTGCAGTTTACATTAAGTGTGTTTATATCCACTTTAAAGACCCACTATAGTGCATTGAAATCTGCTGCTTGTTCGACACATTCACAATTTCCTCTAGAACAGGAAATCGGGGCGAGACACATTGAGCGTCTCCTGCAATTTTAAAGGCGAGGGTTGGAGTCCTTTGATTCCGAGATCTTTTGATTGGTCAGCTAGAGTGCAGAATGATATCATTATATATTGGAATATATATTATATATCATCTGAAATATTGGAATACTTAGATCTCTTATATAGGGCTACACGATTATGACAAAAATCCTAATTGATATTTTATTTGTGATTATTCTTGTAGATGAATCGATTTTACATTGTTGTTTGTAAATGTTTCATGATTTTCTATGAAGCAGCTACATGGTAAATTAAACATCAACTAAATTATATAATGTCAATTACCAATAATCATGCGAGTTGCATGTAAGGAAAAAATCTGTCGACAATTTACAATGTCTGATTCAATAATGTATTTATGCCTTAGCAAAATTGTAGGTGTCGAAATGTAGGTGTAAGTTTCTCAAGAAATTGTAAATAAGGCTTAAGGCTAACATTTATTAAAGGCAAAAAAATGAATCTCTATTGTATGAATCAGTGGTGGTTCATTAGCATTTTTCAAAATACCTTCTTTTGTATTCTGTGGAATATTTAAAGACATACAGGTTTAAAATGAATCACTTGAAGTTTTAGTAAACACTTTTAAACATATCGAAAATGTTACACTCCGTATTCATTTCTACTTCTATTGTAATAGTTTCTTGACCATGTTTACACTGAATTCGGCTTTGTGCTCATATGCCACAATGCAATACATCTTGCCAATTCTGTAGACACTGTGAAATATGGGTGAGGCAAGATATGTAAATATCATTAAACCATTATGTTCTGTACACTTGGACAGACACATTAAAGTTGAAGTTCCACTAAGCCGAACCCTGTGGTGGTTTGATCGCAGCTAGATTACAGCCGCCCATGTAAACATATTTATTAACCGTCCTAAATGAATTGTTTAGATAGTTAAAACCCTGTGTATAGTGTTTTCCTAAGTGTGTAAAAGCCTTAATGTCTGTAGCAAATCCTGCCAACACGTGTTTCAATGCCCTTCATGTTTGCCCTTGCTTTGTTGAATGTACACAGATGAAGGTTGAAGTTGTTAGGAAGCATGTCAGTTACAGGAAGAGGGCTAAATATCTCTTTTTACTGTCAGGTTCTTTTAAAAAGAGAAAACTGTTATTCATTTACAACCTTTAAAAGATTATAAGCACACTTAAAGATCTAGTTATTCACAATGCTATGAGTCACCAAGTCACGCGTTTGAACAGAAATGTGTGAAACACGAACACAAAGAAACATACGGAGACCTCATTTTTGTAGAGGATGCCCGATTATGATACACAATCTTCCCCCAATGTGAAGAGCACGATTTTATAACATGATTATACATTGACTTTTTAAAATAAATTAGTATATATATAAATGATTAATCACTTAAACAATTTCATTATAAAATTTAATATTCATTTTTGGATATTCATACTTACAAATAAGATCAGATAAAAATACATATAAAAAATCATATAATAATTAAAGATGTTTATTAAAATATACAAATAATAAAAATAAATTCTTAACTGAATACGGCACAATGATTAATCACTTAAAAAAATGAATCACCTTAACAATTCCATTATAAAATGTAATATTCATGTTTACATATTCATACTTAAAAATAAGATCTAAGAAAAACACATATAAAAAATCATACAATAATAAAAGATGTTTATTAAAATATACAAATAATAAAAATAAATGCTAAACATAATACCGCACAATGATAAAAAAAATATTTTCTTAATGAAATTGAAAATCGAAAACAAATAATTGCTCAGCCCAAATTTTATCTTAACTTAGCTTCATATTTAAATTTCATCATAAATATTATATTGTCCTGCAGGCACTTAAAAACAATACTTAGAAAACCGACAGGATAAAGTAATTTTGTGCAATCTATGTCTCTCCCATATCCAAACATTATAAATGGATTTCGGTTTTATCAACAATATCTTCAATGATGTTTTCAGCGCTCTAGGGTTATGATAAAAGCACTAAATACACAAACACTATTACAAATGTTATGATTATATTACGACGTGAGTTTTGCTGAAAACAATATGGTTTATGTCAACATGTATCGTTACAGAAAAGTTCATCAGTTTGCAGGGCATCTAGTATTGTGAGATCTGAAGAAATGTAACCGAAACCCTGGGGAAATAAACTTGTCAAGAAATGATCAGTTGAGAATGTAGTTATTACCGTTTAAATACTGTTGTAACAACCAAATCGTCAGTATGGCTCACAGCAGGCTTGTAAAAAAATATTTTTATTCCTTGCTTTTATAGCTCATATAGTGCCACACTAGACTAGTATGAAGTAGCATCACAAACCAGAAACGTAATTCATTTTTATTGATTTCTTTATCAAAACGATCTAATAAACAAGAACACTGAATTTGCCGAATTATATGTAAGCGTTCACAGTGCTGGTAAATGCTGTTAGGTATATCAGAAGACATGCAGTAAGTCACTGGTGCACCAACTGGTTTGGAGAGACACCGTCACATGCAGCACGTTCCCATGTCTCAACAGGAAAAATATATGGACAATTCTCACGTGACAAGTTGTGCAACGCTGAAGGAATATGTTTACAGTTTCTTTGCTCTTAAGTTATATATAGAGATCAACGGAAAGGTTGAACAGCAAACAGAGTGCATGTCAGGAGTAAATATAAAACAGCCCTCACTGCTGCTGTTGGTGTGTGTGTGTGTGTGTGTGTGTGTGTGTGTGTGTGTGTGTGTGTGTGTGTGTGTGTGTGTGTGTGTGTGTGTGTGTGTGTGTGTGTGTGTGTGTGTCAGTGTGTGTGTGTCAGTGATGTGTGTTTATTCATGGATCACCCTGTTTTATTGTGGATTTGCCACTCGTTCCGAATATTGTTTACAGGTATAATGTTGAGGTTTTTTTGTATCTCTTTCTTGACCCCCATTTGCCTCCAATACAGCGTCTCCCAATATATTCCTATAGCTTTTTAATAGTCTCATATGGAATGTGGTATCATTTGTAAGAACAACTTCCATTTGGGAACCCCATTTCATAATTGTAGAAGCACCAAACTCTTGGCCTGTTGAGGTGACAGATGTTCCTAAATGCAATGTGTTCCCTTACAACTCACATTTCACCAATTTCATTCTTGTTGGTGAACACAACTTGTTCTGGAACAGCTTGTTGTTCTTGTTTTGGCATGCTACAGGAAATGACAATAAGAGACAAATGTTTTGAATGCAACTGGTGGTTTCAAATACCCAACAATGGGTTTAAACAATCTAGAATAGATAAAAGGGAGACTCCACCGACGTATAACGAACCTGAACCCAAGAAAGATATTTGAAAGAATGTTAATAACTGGTAATAACTTATATATTTTTTTAAATTCCAATCTCATTTCATCTTCTTTTCACCCAACAATTTGTTAAAATAAATAACCAACCTTTTTATCTAACCTAATACTCTTGATTTTTTTAAGAAGAAAATTAGATAATGGACTAAAAGAATTGGTTGTCGGGATAACTTCATTTTATCATCTACATTGCATTCAAGTTATTCGAACATTTATTTTTAATTTCAAGGAAACTACACTAGAAATTTTATTTAATTGTGTTGAATCAATGTACATGATAATATTAAGTAATTCCAACAACCCATTTTTTTCAGTCTGTAATAATATGGTAGACTTTTATATAATGATATCGGCATTGATAAAGCATCAATCCTTGCTTTGCCGTTGCCATTGTAGAAATTTGCAGTCAGCTGTTATTCATTTATTCCACGAGCGACAGTGTCCAATAACAGGGGGTTACCGACAGACCGTCTTGGGTCTTATGATCTCAACATATCGGCGCCCACGTGGTGACCCGCTCCATCTAGAATAAAACAGCTTTTATTAGGTTCACGGTGAGTCTTCATCCTGTGAGCATTCATAAACTGAAACAAAAGTACTAGATATTTGTGAAGTGTAACACTTTTAAGGGGAAAAAGTGAGCGTATGCCCTTAAAAAAAATAATTTTAAAGACTATCATCCAAATTTGTACCTACACAATTTGTAATGAGGTTTGGCCTGGAGTACTCTGCCATGTGAGAGGACCGGCACAAGATCATTCTCAAAGGTGAGAGATTCAACAGGTCCATAGTGCATTCTTGCCTGTTTAAAACCATTAGAAATAATTGCTCCAATGGATTTCATTATGGACTCATTGTGACAATATAATGTGTATGAAAAGTGGCATCAAATCTTCTATAGTATTTTTCATTTTGTTTGTCAGATAACTGTAATAAAATTTGAATTTGATTTGCATTTGGCTGATGCTTTGCATTTGATCTCTGGGAATCAAACCAATGGCTCTGGCATTGCTGGATGCATGCTTTATCATCTTTGTGTTTCTCTCCACTTTGTAACTTGGTTACTGTTGTTCTCTCCTCATCAAACATTGTCAAAATCGATGCCAGGCCAAAAATCAGCTAGTTTGTCACCATTAGATAACAAACCATTGATGTCTTAAAGATCAGTGTTTACAGAAGAATGATCGTTCACCAAACTCTCTGTTAAAGGTTCCTTCCCATCTGTTGCACATTTGAAAGAAATTATAGACCTGACAATACAGGCTTTGTTGTTTTGATTTGCCGGTGGGCTCGGTATGATCTAGCGTGCTGTAATGGATCATGCTCTTTTGCTGGCTACACTGTCTCTGTGGTTATCACGAGTCCATCACACACTGC
This sequence comes from Triplophysa yarkandensis, assembly GCA_033220385.1. Classification (NCBI taxonomy): domain Eukaryota; kingdom Metazoa; phylum Chordata; class Actinopteri; order Cypriniformes; family Nemacheilidae; genus Triplophysa; species Triplophysa yarkandensis. The sequence continues at coordinate 8,959,661 of CM065661.1, forward strand.
CTACATGCTCCTGTGAGACAGCAAATCGGCCTCTGTACACTGTAGTCGACTTGTTATTTACCTCAAATGAATGGCAAGAGTTTTTGATCCACACTGGGTCACATGTGCTATAATACATGTGGAGAAACAGCCATGAAAATATTAGATCACTTCAACTTTATTTTTGTACGATTCAGTTCTAGTAACAGGGTTGACATGACATAACTGTAAACAAATGTAAAAACATTAGTATTGTTATGCTTAAACATAAATATGCACTTCTGAAAATATTTATTTTTTGTTATTTTTGTGGTCTGTTGCAATTTTCTGCAAATAAAAGCAAAAATATTTTTATAAGAATTTGACAGACACGTCGAGAGTACAATACAGAGTGAATTTAAAACGATTATTGTAAAACACAACCTATTATCTGTGCATTTAAGTTTTAAAAGCAACATTTTCATCTAGAATGATCTTAAAATATGGGATATTCCATACCTGCGGTTATATCTGTCATTTAAACATTTGAAAAAAAGTGAAAAAGGTTTTTATTTCAATAAGCATGACTTAAAAACCAGTATACTCAACAAATTTTTATTTTAGAGTTACCTGATTTTTGTTTTACAGTTACCATATTTGTTTACCTATTTTAAGTAAACAGTGGACAATAACACTGTTAATATTTTTAAAACATTTTAGGCCTATAGTCTATATGGATACCAAAAACTGCACAGCAGGTTTCTTTAGAAGTATATTTCAAAACAGATAAGTTGTACTTCATTTCTTAAATTACAATAATAATATTTGAGTAAAAATTGTTCATTAATGCACTCTTGACCAATTTGTTATTTTAACCAATATTTGGAAGAAATACTTCTTGTCTTTAATTCGCACAGTTCTATGATATCACAATAAAATAATGTGAGATTTCAACAATCTAATATTTTTGAGAGATATTTACCAAGTGGGTAACAGAGATGACAGTCGTTTCTCAGCATAAAATAGGAAATATCTCAACAAAAACATCTTGTTTGTCTAACCAAAGGAAAAACTATCAAATAAATGTAGTTGAGGTCATTTTTAGGCCTGTAAGATATCAGAAGAAATATGGAATTAAAATTTATTTAACAGATATGGCAGATTTTAACAATTAATTTAGCAAAGCTTTAGCTCAATATTAATAACAATAGAGTGCATTACAGTACAGGTATTGTTACCCATCTTAAAAGCAATAGTATCCATCACAGAAATTATAATAGTTTTCATTTAACCCATACAAAAGTCCTTTTTATTGTTTTATTCACAACAGCGTCCACATTGCAGCCTTCGTAATAAACAAATTGTGATGTGATTTAGTAGAATGAGCTACTTTACAAAAATGCTCACCTAAAGAAGTGTAATTTTTAATGATGGCTGTGCATGGACACGAGATACCCACAGTTATTGATAGAACCACAAACAGGTCAACCACCATACAAAAATACCAAAATAAAGTCTGAATTGTCTCATTGATGAAGAATGCTGTGCAAGACTTGAATTTTATGATCCATGCATCCTTTATGGGGAGGTGGGGGTATCACCGCATGGCAAACCATTAGTCTGCATTCTCTGTATCTGTAATGCTCCTGTTGTGTGGGAGAGATGTGTAGCCATGCTGTGATGAGTCATGAGGTCAGGAGACACACACGCACGCACGCACGCACGCACACACACACGCACACATTAAACTGAAGCAGCATACACGTCAGTTTAGCGCTTAACCAAAACCACATGCCACCCTTTCACAGCCAAACCAAATGAATGAATGACTATTTTGAATAAAAGCTGAGCCCATCTCATGCATATGATGCCCGGCAGTCATCTGATATTCATTTGCTATAGCCTGTTCGTTTCATCGCTTACATTTTCTCAGGAAACCGGGAAGCCTTACTGTTTCAAAGTGAAACATCGTGCCGATGATTCCACTGTGAACGTTTTTGAAGATTTACTTCCTGTGTGCTTTTGAGGCTGCTGGTTCTTGGGCCTTTGTGAAGGGTAAATTAGAAAAGAAGCCAATGCACATGGCTTTTATTTCTGAGTCACATCCTCAATGTCTCAGGCCGGCAAATGGATTTATAGGTTCAAAGGGAAGGACAAGATGCGGATGAATGATAAGACAGTGTGTGAAACATCTTTAAAGACAGAGTGGTGGCTGGAGGTCAGTCATAAAATTTGCACGTTTAACGGTTGCATGTTAATATGACAAGGGCAAGGAAGACTTGAATTTCACCCAGTTTTAGGGAAACAGCTGAGACAGGTTAAGACTTGAGTCACTGCTCCCAGAAAAACATCCAGTTCCTTCAGAAAAGATTCACTGTATGCTGCAAGTCCAGACAATACTCTGATCTCTTTAATAAAATAATAGATCAATCACAAATCTAATAACTATCTGTCTGTCTGTCTGTCTGTCTGTCTGTATATCCATATATCATTATAATATAGTATTCAATAATATAATCATTTATTGACAAACAGCTTTATAAATCTAAATAAAGATTCTTTATTTCTTAAACAGTCAAGGGTGTAGCTGTCATTTGTTCACCTTTATAAGTGTCTCTATCATTATTGTTATAATATACAGTAAGGGTGTAGCTGGGATTTATTTCGGCTTACCTTTGCGGTGCCTTTAAAACTGGGTGACTCATCTACAATTATAGGGGGTTATGTGGCATATTTTGAAACTTGCAAGCGGGTTTTCCTTGAATCGCAGGAAAATATTAATGCATATGCTGATCAAACAAACTCCCATCAGTAAAAAAAACAACGATTCCCTAATCCTGTTGTGACACACACGGGATTTTTATTTCAACATCAGTGAAACCAAAGAGCAGTTTGGAATGGTTTGTTTACAAAAGCAGCGGCTAAACCATCTGTGCCAAGAAGGCGACAGTTCGTGATGCGGACTCTTTGAACTGGCAATGATATTATTAGCGTGTTGTATTAACAGGGCATTGAAACAAAAGTTCATTCATACAGATCTGCACAGTCTTGTTTAAATAAAATGAATAGAAACCCATGAGAACATACGGCAGTTAATGTTCTTAATCCTTGGATGAATAGTTAAATTCACTGCCAGTGGGTTGCAAATCAGAAAATTAAAAACTTGTCAATAAAACATTGTGTGCTGATGTCCTGAGACCCAAGGTAATACGAGATCATCTAAACCCAGCTTGGTTCTTAAAGGGACAGTGAATCAATGATTTAACTATATATTCACTCACCATCACATAAAAAATCACTTTTTTATTCAGAACACAAAAAAAAGTATTTTGAAGAATGTTGGTAACCGAATAACAGTCTGATTTGGTCTTAAAGAGATCAAAAATATTGGATTGCAACTCCAATAGTTCATTTCTCTCAACTTTTTCAAAAGTTTTTGTAATGAAAAGTATTTATTTAATATATATATATATTTGCAATTTACATATCATATTTTGGTGAATTCAAATGTACAAAATAAGATATTGTTAAGAATATACAGTTGTATTGAATGACCTCAGAAATCTAAATTGGAATCATTTTTCTAAACATTTCCCTTCATGATCAACAGAACCAAAATATTTATACAGGTTTTTAACAAATCATGCAGAATTTTCATCACTTTCATTTTCATAACTTTAAGGCCATAGTTAACCCAAATTATTTTTTCCCATATTGCCCATACTCTTGCCACATCAAACTTGTATGACTTCCTCTTGTGTCTTCAGGACACAAAAGAAGATATTTTGAAGAATGTTGGTAACCAAACCATGTCTTTATAATTGTTCTCCACACAAGAAACAGACCATTTGAGTATGAATAAATTACAGATGTTTTATTTCGGGGGTCGAATGTCTGTTTAAGACGAATCAACCACTAGAGATTCTTTCCCACTTGCAAGAAGCAAACAGTTCGAGGAGCTTCATATGCTGGCTGTGTTCTCTAGACTTTAATTAGAATCATCTCTCAGGTCTCTGGCTGGAAAAGCCACAGAAACAATCATACCAACATCAGCCTCACTGGACGGCCAGAATGTTCTCCAATGAGTCAAACGTGAGTTTAAAATGTTCTTTTTTTTGACCATTGCATTTACCTCCAGCACAACTTGTAGAACTGTTCGGGTGCACATCATTAAACCTTGAGAGTAATTATACAGCTTGCTATTACAAAGGTGATCATCTAGGCAAGATTACACACAGGAACAAAATTACACAGTGCTTACTAAAGAGAAGCAATTACACCCCCATCCCCGGCCCTGCTGAAACTGTAGTTATGTTATAACATTGATGAACTGCACTCATGTACTGTATACTGTATGTATGCTTCACAATGCTGCTTTATTCTTTCATTATGTGCTGGAAGACATTATCGCAGACAGAACTCTACCCTGGAGACCATTCTGTTATTTTCTCTTGACAGCTTTGAAGGATTTTTCCTACAGAATTTCCTGTCAAAAGGTTCTGGAGTGAACTGCTCAATGGTGCACAGAATTCATTATTATGTCTGCATGCTATCAATGTCTTGTGATGTTAATAGGATAATAATATTTAAGACAGTATTGGAAACTAAGCCATCAACATGTTATAGGTATAAACTAGTAGATTAGTATATTTAAATTCACACTTATATAAATTTGCAGATTATCATGTCATCAATTACTCACAGTCATTTAACAAATGTATGACTTTCTTTCTTTTGCACAACACAAAATAGGAATCAATTATTAATGGGGCAAAACCAATAAGTCAATAAGGTCTAATGGTTTGCTTTTACCATCACACTCTTAAAAAATGATCAAAATTGAAGTATAGAACGTACTATATGATGTACTATATCAATACGAAGGAATATTTCGTACTCATTTCTTAAAGATGTTTTACCTGCATTTTACATTTGGCACTGTGATGGTATTTTTTATGTATGTGTTCTCTTTTGTGTTTTGAAGAAGAATGTCATACATGTTTGAAATGTCAAGAGGGTGAATAAATGGTAAAATAATCTTACATTTAGGGACAAACACTATTAGAGTCGAATACTGTCTTGAACTGAATCTCAAATGCATTCTATTGTGCATCATTTCTTAATAAGGGATGTAATTCACTGTTAAGATGTTTGCATGGTTTTTCTAACCAGATGGACATGGTGATAAATAAAGAAGAAACCTTATGCAACTACTAAAAGCATTAAACAAGTAAGGGCATTGTCAACAATTACAAAAACAAGAAACCATGCAGACATGAAATTAAGACCCCCTTATTCCCCCTTTCCTTGTGACTCCAGAAGCATATGACTTCCATAACTTCATCGCTCATTTACTGCTGATGGAAAGACACAATTGAGTGAGTGTTTGTAGAACTCGCCCCTGATATTCAGATCCAAGCCGTTGGGCAGATCTTCTCTTATTTCAGACGACTTTACCCTGCCTGACAACAGTGAGGAACTTCACGTGTAATGAGGAATGTGAAGAACAGTTCATTAAAATCCAGTATCCCTTAATAAGTCTGACATAAAAACATTTTGTTGACCATTCTTGTGTTATTAAATGATTTAATTTACACTTTAGTATAACTGAATTATAATGATGCATATAATTATGTGTTTTCTTTGATAAGTGCTTGACTGCAAAACAGGCAGATACAGTTTCTGTAATGCCATGAATGTTAACACAATTTCTAAGATGTTATTGTACACTACTGGTCCAAAGTTTCAAGACAATTACTCCCTTATGCATTCAGATTTTTCAGATTTTGGAATATTAAAAAAAGTTATCTTAATAAAACAAATAGAACAATGGAAATATATGTCATAACAAAAAATAAATAAACCTGTCATATTTGATCCTCTTCAGTCCAGACACATTTTTACTAGAATTTTTTATAATTTTACTAAGCAGCTATACAGGATCTCACCCTGAGATGCATTTTTTTAAGAATTTTGAAGGAGTCTAATATGCGCTGTTATTGGCTGATCTTTTTCAATATCAAGTCAAAGTCATCCATTTAAAAAATAAATAAAATGTAAATTCAGTTTGCTGAATTATGTTTTCTTTATTAAAATGGTTAAAGTTTTTAGGCTCAAAAGTATTGTTAATGTAATGAGAAAGAATTCAATCAACTGTCCCAAAACTTTGGACCGATTGTGTACATCCATAGGTGACAACTGTCATGCATGAAAAGCCACTATCAAAACAACATAAAAAGTACTTGAATAAGAAATTTAACATCTTGAGTTATATCATGAATACTAATTTATAATTTATATAGAGCAGTGAAATTATGAGGCTAAAACCAGAATTCTTTTGTTGTCTGAGCTGTATGTGTAAGTGAAGACTGAACAAATGCTGCCATCTACTGCTAGATCTCCAGCTACCATCAGTCTGGTGTAGAATAAAGGCCTGCAGTATCACTCTTTAGTGTTCTGAGAGCACACCAAGGACAAAAATCCCTCTAAATGAGCCTGATGTCATTTCTGTGTAATGCTGGGAATGAGAGAAGGGATGAGCATTTAACACTGACGTATATTTGAAAGACTTTTAAGGACACACGGGGAGCTCCATTTCCATGTTGGCCTAGAAAAGGCAACACGGGCATTGCCAGGGTCTGGATTCTCAACATTCCCTTGATATTACCACATTTGTTTTAGGTAAGGGAAGTTGCACACCAAACCAGCTATGGTAATACTCAAAGCTTAAGTCTCTGCTCAGCTGTGTGTGTGTGTGTGTGTGTGTGTGTGTGTGTGTGTGTGTGTGTGTGTGTGTGTGTGTGTGTGTGTGTGTGTGTGTGTGTGTGTGTGTGTGTGTGTGTGTGTGTGTGTGTGTGTGTGTGTGTGTGTGTGTGTGTGTGTGTGTGTGTGTGTGTGTGTGTGTGTGTGTGTGTGTGTGTGTGTGTGTGTGTGTGTGTGTGTGTGTGTGTGTGTGTGTGTGTGTAAATAGTTGTAAGTTATAATATGATTCACATTATTATTAGTTTTTAGATCAAACATTTACTATGATTTATATAAATAAAATAAGAGAAATACGGGCATTGTAATTACATTGTGCAGGCAGTCTCTTATGAAAATATTCCATGTTAGGTGAACTGCAATGATGTCACATTGGTCTGATTGCAAAATTTTTCATTTATTAATCATGTAAAAACTTAAGCATTATTGATATTTTTAACTTCAATAATAAAATGTTGAGGACCTCATTTTGTAGCAGACCTTCAATAAACAAGTTAAACACCAAACCCTCAGTGACATACATAAAGTTGAGTGTCTGTATATTAAAGAATGATGAGCGACAGATTTAACACTACTCTTAGGATAAGTTTGTTTTTGTTTTTATATCATTTCTGGTCAGATCAGTCCTAAGTACGATATTTGGTATTTTAAAATTACCACTGCTGGACAAAACAATAGCTTGATCATCATTTCATTGTTTCGTTACTGCTGTTATAATATGGGCTATTTCTTTTGCTCAGAGATGCTTTTATTAATTTGTATAATATTTCAACTTTAAATTTGTATTTTGTGATAACTAAATTCTACATATTTTCTTTAGAAATAGCAATGAAATGGTCTGTGCTAAAACAAAAAATGAAAATAAACCAAAGAAATATTCTATAATATGACAGTTAGCTAAAGTCCCCCAAAAAACCACTTTTGGCATCTCGTTTTGACTAATAACAACATAATCTAAAGGATTGGACAAAAAAATATGATAAAAATGAAAATACATTTAAATCACATTCCTGGCAACTAAGAAATAAAATACAATTGGGATCCTTCCTGTAAAAACATTTAGTTACTTTTCTTTTCTTTTTCTTTTTTACATAAAATCTTGCATCAAGTAAAGAACATCCTTTAAAACTACATCCTGTCAAAGTTTGACATCAATGTATAGGAAGACGGCTTTTTAAAATAAAGCAAAATAAAAGAGTATTAATTAAATAATTAATTTAAGTGTTTAAAAAATAGCTTAAGCATGATATAACCATTTGATAACCCATGGCAATGATTACCTTGATGCTGAAAATCAAATAATTACATTATAAGACTTGGAAAAAAATCAGGGTCTTATATTTAAAATACAAAATAGATCTGTTCAAAAATGTACTGAATTGTATAAAACTAGTCGTAAATGTTGCAGGTAGGATGTACATCACCACAGAGAAAATCAGGCCACAGGGTGTACTTATTATTGAATGGTGCCTTTCTCAGACATTCGGCTGCCTCTTTGTCACATCGGCACAGGATTATCGCACATCTGTCATTAAGTGAGTCTGCGTTGAAAAAACATCAGAAATATATTACAGCCATATAATATAGCCAAATTGTGTGTGACGTTACAACAACACATTTTAGATGTCATGAGTACTGCCTGTATATGTTATGGTGTTTACTGTGGGAGAAAGAACCTAAAATATCTTGTGGTTTGGTAAAGAAAACTACCGCTTTAGTCTTAACTCTTCAATCCGTCATAATACACACCCTGTATTTCTACAACTTCCTGAAGTTGAGGGGAAACCCAAATCATTTATAGATCTATTTCTATTTCAGTTTCCCCTCTGGCGTTTCAATCACTTTTTATACTTCTCATAACCAGGACGTTATAAAAAAAATCAATAGTTTACTGTGCAAATAACATCATACCACAGTCAACTTCCTCATCACTACACGTCCATTGGTATCTTTCTGTCCTGGTTTCACAGCCGGCGAATTCTGCGTCTCCATAACAGCAGTCGTGCTTGTGACAGCACCTGGATGAAAGAAAAACACAGGAGATCTGCATGGCTTCACTGTGAACAGATCCATTACACCTTTTATTATTAGTCTAGATGTTGTCAAAAAGCTGTGATCTCATACGTGAGGAAATGTTACACCTATGAGACAGTCGTAAGATTTATCTATATATACTGCTGACTGTCTTAGATCAGAATGAGAGTCATCTATGAAGTGTGCAGTAATAATATCTGTATGTCTGTTTACATGACGCCATGATCATTTTAAAGAACTGTAACGCCCCTATGGTTTGTTTATGTGTGTTGTCTCGTGTGCCCTTATTCGCTCATTTCTTGTTTGTTGTGGGGTCTCTCTTATCTTACTGTCTTTGAGTTCTTGGAACATCTTCAAGTTCTGGTCATACTGGTTTTGTGTGTTCTAATTATAAAAAATTATGATCTGAATGCATATCTGCGTTCCACATTGCCCAACCTGACATTAACAAAAGAGCTTAAGGGAAATTGTTGTTTGACTTGCGGGTAGACTGGGGCAAATCTAATGAGGGCAAAGAAAAAGTGCATGAAGTCACATCGGTGATACGTTTACCAGTCTGTTTCGTCCCTGGGCCACCCTTGACCTCCGAGACCACAGTAACATCCATACATGGTATAAGCCAAAGGTGATCTTCCCGTGCTGCAACTGATCACCCCGGCGAGTTCCAGGAGACCCCTTTTATTCCGTAAAGACTTGCGTGGTTGCAGGGAAGCCATGCTGACTAAAGGGGTAAAACGCAGAGAATGAAAAACACAGAAAATCCAACACTTCAACATTCCTTAAACAGTTTGACTGTGACAACCTTGGAAAACAGCATGTTTCACATATTATATCAATTATGTTGTTTTAGAAACATTCCTAGTGCACGTTGAAGTCCATTGAAAAATGAATTTGACCAACACAGTGTTAGATTCCTTAAATCTAGTGTGTTAAAGTTTAATTGTGTATTTATGGGGTGTAAATGAACACTTAAGAGTTATACACAGCTGATGGTATGATTTATTATTTATTGGTTTGAGCCAGTTTTCATCAAACTAAAACAAGCCAAGAAGTTTTTCACATGCATTAAAATGTGAATGGGAATATTCGATCCC
>CM065661.1:9574505-9744505 GCA_033220385.1 Triplophysa yarkandensis
CCCAGGCCTAATAGTCAGGGGGTTTAGCCTGAACAATGCACGGGTGATGATTCGTAATATCACGTCTTATTTTTAGGCTGAAGCAATGTGAAAGCGTCATTCGAGACATTAGCTGAATCGACTTTGCGGGCCTTTCTATTGTTCTCCGTCGTCATGGTTTAGTCTTTTCACAACCAAGTGTCAGTGTGTCTTACACATGCGGTCTGTGTGTGTGAAGATTGAAAAGAAATGCTTTGATTAGTCTGTCTGTAAAATTAAAGAAAAAACCCTCCCAGCTTTATGTGGATGGTAAATATCTGATAAGAGGTAAGATTGGCAGTCAAATGCTTTTAATAAGCATGTACTGATTAAAATGTTCATTAGTTCACAGTAAGGCAGATTCGTCTGTGAGATTTCAGAGGGATAAATTCCCAAGTGCTATTCCCCTTTTGCACAATAATAATAACTGATAGGGCTTTATTGAACCACCGACTGCTGGTAATGCCAACCCTCTTAGTTCTTAGATTCTAACAATGCTGGATTGTTTCCATCCATGACTGGGTAAATTATGCACAAACCCAACTGTTATATAAACGAACTTAAAAAGCCTGAATTATTTTTTTCTTTTCTTTTTTTAATTAAATGTAATACAATATTTGCCATGTTGTGCCCCAAGTTGACATCAAGAACATCTTTAATTTTCAGTGTCTTTCATGTTTCACATTGACAGTGTGTAACATTGATGTTAAACACCGCTTTGTGAAAGACATAAATCTTTTGCAACACATTTGCATTCAATTCTGCAGGAATTTAGACCTGCAGGAATAGATAAATTATGCGCAATCCAGTGCTAAAAGTCAAATTTGTTCCTGCTTGACCTAATTGTGGGTTGCAACAGTCTAGCATCTGTTAGTCTAGCACCCACAGTTTGGGTTTGTTCATACTTTACCCATCTATGGCAGGACTTCAATGTAGTTTAAACATGCTATAATGAGAAATGAGGGTTCAGTCAGTTGAGAAAACATAACTGACTTTTGAGTGGTTACTCCTAAATCTATGGCAAGTGAAAAAGTTAATTCCAAGGCCTTAATAGGTGGAATAAACACAGAATTTTGCACTTATCCATTCTATGCAGCATATCCCTAATATTACTGTAGAGTATATAATTAATACATCGAGTTTATATATCAAATTTATTATTAATATTCAGCAATCCAACTGTATAATGCTATAGTTTATATTCAGATATATTCGCTTAGAATCTATACTCATAAAATGCCCAAAAACCCATTCCAGAATATGCCATCATAGCTCCATTGCAGACACTCATCAGGTCTCATTAGTTCTTGTTCGTTTTTAGGTTTATTACATTCAATATTAGTTTCATGACAATCTGATTTTAAAACAATGTGCATTTAGATATTTTATAAACAACACAGCTATACAATAAAATCAGAATTCTACAGGAAATGGCTAAAGGATCACTGATGATCATGGTACTATTGAGCAAGGCTGTACACTCGAGCTTGCTCCAGGGCAGGTTCCTACTGTGGGTGTATGCGTTTAAAAATAGTTTACTAAATGCTTAAGTTGTATCCTGTTACATTTCAAATGTTAAATGCGCTCGTACATAAAGTATATTCTGTAGCTTTGCTGTGTTATCGCCCTATTGAAAATCAGTATGGCCATATTCACTACTTGCATCCATCTATTGTTATACAGTCTGTTTTATGGTCCGTTTCACTTGCAAATGACAATTTAATGACAAATAAAATGTAAGTGTGGTGGGAAATGATGACAGACAGCTATTTAAAGTTACCTTGAAAACCATTCAGTTTGCTTTTGGCTGTATTAAAGGGCTTTACATCTGTATGGATTGTTTTAAGGTTTAAGGCAGATCTGGGAAAGCTGTGAACCAAACACAGTTTTCACAGTTTTTACAGTTATAACTGTTTCCTGTCTGGGTTTTAACATTTTGTATTTCATTTTTGTACAAGTATGACTTGGATTTCATGTGTTAGTGTACTGAATCATAACAGCTGCATTCATAAAACAGGTCTAGGTTTTCCTTGCATGAAGGGTACATTCGTCTTTGAGTTAATGTTTATACATATAGTAAGAAAGAAAATAGATGTATTTTTGGGTTGATGATTATCTCAGTCCTTCGGACAGTCCAAATGAATACATCTCATCATCCTCCACCTTTTAGATACTCCCGGTCAGATGCTTTTTAAGGTGCCGTCTATAAAAATTCACAAGGTTTGGAAGTATTTTTTATTTAGTTGTAAACCGAAACAGTGCTTAACAAACGTGTTATATAAAGGAAAACGGTTTTTAGAACAATCAGTTACATTATTCTTAAATGATGAAGGTTTAACACATTTTATTATTACAGTTTATTGCCTCGTACTTGTTAGATCAATTTGCCCTCATGTTTCTGATTAAAGAAATGGATTTTAAACACCACTTCATGTTTTAGGTTAATAAATGTTTCCGATGTAGTCTTGCTATGCCCTCTTCAAACAACTTTTTAAAGTTAGATCTTACTTGTTGGTTGTTTTTGGCGTTGCATCACACATTTGCGATTAAGAAATGAAATATGTGTTTGTTTGCAAAAGTGCTGTGCAAATAAACCGTCTTGCTCTATAAAAAACATTTATTAAAATAAAACAAAAGTGATCTTTCTATTTTATCTACATTCTATTTAGTTCTATTTTACTCTACACTAGGCTATGGTGTTCTACATATATATTGTCCATATATATTGTATATTCGCACAACACATCTATACGAGAACTGGAAATCAATTATAATATATTCCATAAATTCAAGCCAGTAGAAACTATAACACACAATCTTGAAATTTAAACAACAATGTAAAACTCTTTTGGCCAGCATATTTGAATTGTGATCAAATATGAATTGTACAGCTTTAAATGGAATCCAATTCAATATTTTATCTTGGGATTGAACATTGTTTTGTGGTAGAGAGGAGGATGTGTGGATTCTGTGTGTTTTCAGAGGAAGAACCAGAGAAGCAGGTGGAAGCCTGAAGCTGAGCAGTAATATGGGCCATGAAATCTTGTGGGAGCTCATATAACATCCTCTCTTTGATCTCTTTCCTTATTAGCATGCTTTTGCACCTCAAGCCCAACAAAAAATGTTCCTGCAGACCTAATGCTAATAGCTGGCTATATCAAAGTTTGACTATTGAGATGCTCGTATTTGATAAAAATGTATTTGCAGACGTGAATGTAACTCATAATTAAGGCTGTAATCCGAATGCAGCTCATATTCTTATGTTTCCTACAGCCCTAAGTGGTCATGCTTTTTTGCGGAGGCACTCACACGTGTGATGTTTGTAATTGTAACAAAGTTGATCCATTTTCTCTGTCCACTTTCATATCCCAAATGTTTGCCTCCACCAAAGTACCAATGGGTTCAGTTTTTACCTCTACTTTTCATATATTTTCGTGCTCACATCATCAAAATGAACACTTTAAACTGGGGAATTACTTCGACATTAAACTAGATATAATAGAGGTGTGCAGGTAACATGTTGCCACAGATGGCTTCACCGGTGGAATGGAAACATGTAAGATTGTTAGGGATGATCTAATTATGTGGGCGTAATGGGGCGGCAGAAATCCTGGCAGCTGCCCCTTCAACCCCCTGGAGAGAATCTCTCTGCCACTGTGATGCCATCGGACCTGATGATGCCTCTGTCGTTGGCGGTCTGTCATGCTGGGGATTATTTATGCCCAATGCATTGCATGGATAGCGCTTCACCTAAAGAAAGATTTATTTCATGAAATGTTTTTTGCTTTGTTTTTATCAGTTTATAAATTTCCATTAAGTATGTTGGCCATTGTTAGGAATTTATTGTTCTTGTTTTCTGTTAAAGCTCATTGTACAATATGTTTTACCTTAGTGTCACCCATGCTAGATCTTCTTCAATTATCTATGAACATTTGTATAGGCATTGTTTATAGCCCTTATGTGCTGAACACTTATTTCAAATTGCACTCACCGTATCACCATTTTGATACTAAGTGGCCATTATTGACTTGTTCAAATAATAAGATTCGTCATCCTTTGAATGAGGTTATGGTATACTCCATTTCACATGTGTCATTATCTAAAAGATGTAGTGCATGCAAATGCACAAAAACTGTGGCATTTAGCTCAAACTTTTTACTCCATTCAGGTCCAAGTATTTTTTTATGATGCTTAACAGCTTTTCACTCTATAATGTTATCTATAACCGTATTAGAATCTACAGCCGACAATAATAATAACGCTATGTTTATTTTAAGGCTGTATGTGGCAGTATTCCCATAACTAAAACAGTGACCCCGGAATTCCGAACCTCATTTTCATTTCCTGTGTGTGTTGGTGTGTGTGTGTTAGTACCTGTAAACGTTCTGTAAAGTTACAAATTTCAAAGTGAAAAAATCCCAAAGTTCACAGCTGAAGACATGCTCGCATTCGCACACTTTCAAACCACTACTGTATTTGATTCAGATATTAAACCCATGCGGTGATCATCAACAGCCAATCATATTCCATCAGAGACTGTTTAGTCATCAAATATCGATCATCTATAGCTAAACATGATCTACCAGATTATACATTTTAAATGTGATCCCAACACTGATGTTCTCTCTATTGTTTTAGTTGTGCGGTGAACCCAGCTATTCTTCTCACTGAATACTTATTTTGAAAACTTCATTATTATAGTTTGATTAAAAAGATTTTTCTACCGATACCGATAGTTTGGTTGAGTGACGATTTTTGGCTGATGTCTCGGTGCATCTCTAATGCAGAATAGCAGATTTACTGGATTATTGGCTGAGCAGGTCAAATGAAAAAGTGTAAAATGTTGAGAATTTTGAAAACATTCTAGAAAATACAGGTCACACCAAGTAAGGATGGTTTTATTGCGGATCTTAAGTAATCTGCGTTTTAACCAGCATCATACCAGGTTAAAACAAGGTGGTTTAGCTGCAGAAAAAGAACAGCAACCTCAAGAAACCAGATTTGAGCTGAATTGCATTTTCTACTATCAATGATATGTGTTTAAAGGCCTGATTCTCAAATCTGACAGTCATCACATCAACATGTGTTGTCCTTGATGGTTAAACATTTAAATGCACAATTCAGCTAAAGTTGTAATTTTTGTATAAAATGTAGACAATTTGCGGGGTGTCAATTCCTGTTCCTTAGATTTCTTGATTCAGAATGGATGGAAAAGGTGCTTTGTGAATTATGCAAATGTTATTACCTTGCCAGGGATTTCGTCAAGACGCGCGGGTAAACAAGATGTCGGTAATCAGCATGTTTTGGAGTGATAATGATTCTGTTGACCCATCAGAGACCCAATTACGAGTGAGCACACAAGACTCCCCTTAGTATCATCTTGTTTCGTTTGCTCCATCAGTGCCTGCTGTTTGGTATTTCAGCTTTCAATTAGAATCTGCACTTTGAGACCAGCAGGGTCTCGCTCAGACCCATCCATGTCGAGCCTCACTAATCCAGCTGTGCCCAGTCAGGCCTACCTTCACTAATTTAATATTAGGCCTTTCTCACACTCATTTAAGTTGATCATAACAAGAATAAATCCCATACCATCCTATATCCATCAAGTAATTTCCCCACTACAGCCTAGATGTCTTACAAATATTTAGGAAAGAGTCATGGTTTTAGAGTTGAATTTAGGAATGAAACATGGTAATTTCTGTGAATGATTCAATGATTCACTTAAAAAGTGTCTGACACAGCACTCTTCATATTAAGTGCAATTGTTTGGGTACCCCTTGAAGAATGTGTAGATTTGTAATATAATATAATATTATTTGTAATACAATTTTAACAAAAAAAAGAGATCTTACAAAATGCATGTTAAATAATTTATATTGAAGATGATTTGCATATAGTCTTCAAGACAAAAAAATTGCTTAAATTACATGCAATGTACTGTTTTACAATAGGGTGACCCCTTCTTCTGTGTATCACATTTTAGGAACATTTAATGAACATTGCACAAAATATCTTTGTTTATGTAATGCATATGTAAAAAGTCATACAGGTTAAGGATGTAAAGTAACAGTTCACCTAAATTTAAAGATGTTGTCCATACTTGATAATAGTTGTCCATACTTGGGTTTAAGTCTACATTTAATTAAGTACATATAATATAAATGAATAACATAAAATTAATACGTTTGCTTTATAAGTTGAAATCTTTAAAACATTTTTTCATATTTTCATGTAGCAAATATAAAAATCCTATGACAGATCAAAAGAATATAATCAAAAGAATAAAACCTATTGAGCTCTAGTGCTTATAGAAGAACTCGGTTATTCTTGACATTTCTTACCACTCTAGGAAAAAAAGCAATGCAAAACAATGTTCATGTCAACATTTACAAAATTGGGTTTCAAGATTTCGAGAATTACAACCCACCATGCTCCTCAGCGGCAACTTACATAATTGAGATCTTTCATAAACATGGATTCTTGTAAGAATATGTTTTTTCTGGGGAGAATTCTGTGAAAATGAATCAGAAAATTTAACTGTTTACTGGCAGAAATCAAATCTGCAGGAGTCACACAGAGGAAATGCGCTATTAGTGGTAGACGTATAAGAAATCCTTTACATTGGGTGGTTGTTCACCATTATTGCGTGGGATACCATGTGTGAAGTTGACAATAATTAGCGCCTTCTTTCTTCTCGGGCTAAATTTGGATAAAGCTCTTCTCCTGTACAACACATTCTCAATGAATCCAAGTCTTTTAACAGTATAATGCAGCTTTCAATGATTTTAAGTGTTTACTTTCCCTACGATGTTTACATTATCGCCAATGCTGGGGTAAACACATTTTTTTGTATGTTTCATCCTTCATATTCTTTCCATTTCTTAATATATAAAGGAAATGCAGAACAAAAATCATGGCATTTCTGTGAAGACCCTTTTAAGGACTTTTCTTTTTGTTTATATGACTCAAACAAATTAATATGTATCTCGTTTCATGAATAAAATATATCAAAAGTACTTTGTTTTTCAATTCATTAAGGCAGATATTGAAAAACAATTGCGTGGTTGGGAAGTTTTTGCATGCATGTGTTTTTTCTTGTCTTCTTAACATAATGAAAGACTTGTTTACTTCTGTGTTGAAGTGAATATTCATGTTTTGAACTCACAAGTGGGTGTTGTAGTCAAAGTGAACAGGTAGCATTTGAACCTTTTAATGGTTTAAGCACCTGATTTGGATTCATGGTCATTTGAATAACGTTACCAAAATTCCAAGAGCACAATTCCTTCTTATTCTTGCATTAATAAGTCAACATGAAAATCCGCACAATCCTGAAACCCTTAATAGTCTCTTTCACTGCATGGCAATGCTCTAGATATAACCCGTTCCCTTTGATCATGGAAGCCAGCTGTTCAAGGTTAGTTTTGATCTTTATTTCTTTAGGCGTTATTTTTAAAAGGGAATGTTATTTGTTCTTTTAAATTTCATTTGCAAGCTGTTCCTGAATATTTCCATTTCTCACCTAATCTCCTGAAGTTAAATGTCAGTTGAGTGACAAATGAAATGAGTTGTTTAAGCTATGTCGGGCATATCTTTGACAAGATTTTGACACCAACTTGTATGTGTGTTGTCATGACTCACAAAGCACTTTATTAGAATATTACAGAATGGAGAGTGAACACTATGCTTCAGACCTCCGATGATGTTAAATATTTAACATAAACCAATTAGAACAAGTTTAATCAAACCCCCTACCCATGCTTTTCACATTTTGTTTTGTGAATGTGTCAGAGTTTCCAATAAATGAACATGGTGGAAATCGGGGTATGTAAACAACAGAGCTGTCTAAAGCAGATGTCAATCCTGTATTTAAAGATGGTCAACAAAATACCATTAAGAATTTGTTGTACTGAGCACAGAATAACACACAGATTTTACAGCGCATGTGAATCACTGCAAATCCTCCTGAAGGCAACGCTCTTATAGATCTATAAAAATCTGTCCTAAGTCAAACCTAACTTCTGTGTACAGCGGCAACTCCAGATAAAGTCTATAATTATTCTGATTCATGCTTTGATTTAATGTATGTTCTTTGTTAGAAAGACAGATTTAAAAAAGCAGGTGGGTGTAATTACCAGAGTAAATATTTGTGGATAGTAAATATTTTTCTTTGGTTTTGCTTCCCGTACACAGTTGTTTTGTGATTGTCACGTTGGGAAAGATTACGGAGAAAACAACTCCGCTGGAAATGACTGCTTTTGAATTCGGAGAAAACTGTTCCAAAATGTTCTCATTATGTACTGACCCTTCTTGTCTTTCTAAGTCCATATGCACTGTTTTTCTATGGAACCTATGGAACCTTTCTCCTAAACCTGTAATAAGGAGTGTAAACCAATGACTGTTTCAACAGCACAGATTGAAGTGTTTTTAATGCTGCCATAAAAGAACTGGATGAGCTCACAGAAACTGTTACAACTCATATAGGCTTCTTTGAGGATATATGGATTCCTACAGGGACTTACTTACTATTCAATAATGATAAGCCATGGTTTACGGCAAAACTCAGTTATCTTTGTCAGGCCAAGGAGGATGCCTACAGAAAGTGGAGCAGAGACACCGAATAAGGAGGTTCTTGTTGAGGATTTTAATCAGTTTTACTACTGATTTTAAACTCCTCACAACCACCTAAAACATCTCTTCAGACAACCTTTACCACCTCTGGTAGTCTTCCAGTCCCCAACGCATGTACTCCACATCAGTCAAGAGGACGTGCACCATCACTTCAAAAAGAACAAAAGAAGAAAGGCATCCGGACCAGACGGTGTCACACAAGTCTGTCTGAAAACCTGTGCTGATCAACTGGCCTCCATCTTCTCACAGATCTTCAAAAGATCTCTGGAGTTGTCTGAAGTCCCTTCCTGCTTCAAACACTCCAGCAACATCCCTGTTCCAAAGAAACCAAAGATATCAGGACTAAATGACAACAGACCTGTAGCACAAACGTCTTTCATCATGAATTCATTTGCAACACTGGTTCTGGTTTATCTGAAGGATACCACTGGCCCCCACTAGACCCCCTGCAGGTTGCTTACTGAGCAAGCTTGTTCGTGGATGATGTAGTTGACAGGGGCACTTTGTCCTGGAGCATATGGACAGACCATCGTTCCATCCCTCCTGTTGATCAAACTAACCCAGCTCTCTGTCTCAATCTGTCAATGGATCACCAGCTCTCTGACAGATAGGCAAGAGATAGTGAGACTGAGGAAATTTATTTAAAACAGCCGCTCCATAAACACTGGTGTTCCTAAAGGATGTGTGCTCTCCCCATTGTTTTTCTCACTGTACATCAAGGACTGCACCTCTAAAGACCCCTCTGTCAAGCTTCTGAGATTTGCGGACGACACTACACTCATCGGCCTCATTCAGGATGGAGACTCGTCTTCTTACAGCCATGAGGTCGAACAGCTGGCTCTTTGGTTTAGTCACAAAATCTTTGCGTTGGACACACTCTAAACGGGATCTGAAGTGGGATTCCCACATCAAATAAAACGACTCAACAGACATTGTACTTCCTTCCCCGGCTGAGGAAGTTTTACCTGCCAGAGAAGCATCTAAAGCCATTCTACTTGGTCATCATCCAGTCTGTTCTGTGCACATCGATAACTGTCTGCTTTAAAATCAGACGTCAGACGACTTCATTATATTTAACTTCACTTTATCACATACATAGAATAAAATTCTTGTTTACTTTATTTACATATGTATATTTATATTCATATCTTATTTTTATATTTGTAAGTTTGCACTTGAAGCCTGTGCCACCAAAATTAATCATTTGCATGCGCAAGCATACTTGGCAATAAAGCTCTTTCTGATTCTGAAGATGTTGTTGATATTATAAATGAATACTGATTTAGCATATAGTGACATAAGATGAGTAAATATTGGGATTTTAAGGTTAACTGATCCTTTATTAGTGACAAAGGTGAAGAAAGAGGGAGGTCTTTTAAGCTGAGCTGTAAATAATTAGTCAATCATCAGACTGGTAGATGACACATCTGTACATGAAGCTATAGGACAGATGTCCCCAGAGTATCCTATGTATAGCACAAGTGTCCATGTGGATGATTAGAGGACCAATCACAAGCCCCAGCTTATTTCCCTTCAGATTGATTCAATTCAATTCAATTCAATTCACTTTTATTGTCACATCACCACGGCACATGTGCCCTGGTGAGTGAAATTCTTAGGAGCTTGCTCCAAAAACAGCGCAGTACATGTAACATATAACATGTAACATATAGTACAGACATAAGACAGTGTGCAATATGCACATACATATAGTCAGTACACACGGTGTACTATAGACAACACAGTCGAAACATTCAACATACATACATTTAGCACGAGAAAAACATTAAACACTAAACACAGAGTGTGCACGTTCTGCATAATGTAAACAATGTAACAATGTAAACGAATCAGCATGAATCAGCATACTTGAATCTGAGACCATTTCGTTTTAAATATGTGGGTGGGGTTAAATGTAAGCGTTCTTCTGCATATTTTACAAGAATTTTAAAAAACATATTTTGTAGGGGAGACTAGCAGGACACAAGTTATTTACAAACTAAGGCATGAGTCATTAATCAAGTGTCTATTTTTGTGCTCATTTTTTTAAATCTAGTCCTATCATTCTAACACCTGCAAAAGACAAATGAATTTAAATTTTTGTTCGTGTAAAAACAATGCCATGTACATTTCTATATGTAATCTATTGGATCACACATGCCACATGTGAACACATATGGAGGGTATATCACCATATGTTGCATGGGTTGCAGATGGGATCTCAATGGAGATTACCGTAGTTTAGTACTGTTAAGGCAAGGAAAAGATAATAAAGGACTGAATTGGAAAGGATCATCTCATCACTACTAAGCACTTAAGAACAACTCAAAGTTTGAAAGTAAATACATTATGTATACAATGCAGAGCCAGAATCAATTATATCGCATTTATGCATTTGGCAAACACTTTTTTTCCAAGCAACCTACAATGCATTATACTCTACATCTAAATATGTGCAATCCCTGGTATCGAACCCATGACATTTCAATGAAACTAATAAATAACCAAATAAATATAAAGTACTTTAAAATAGCCTAAAACACTTAAAATAGTCTATTATAGTGCTTCTGCCAAACATACAAAAATGAAGCAAATTAACAGGTACCAATGTTGCATAACCAAATGCTAGAAATACGAAACATTATGGTGTATTTCTGTTTTTACATAGTGACGTGTGTGTGGTTTCATAGTGTTTGTGTTGGCAATAGCTTTCTAGTGACACAAATCAACAGATCAGCATGCATTTTGAGGGTAGGAGGTTTCGGCATGAGGTGCGTGTGCCAGTAGGGCAGCAGGTGTCACGATTTAGCTTTAGAGCCAAAACTCCACCCGTTTCTTTCAGTTCCCATCTGTGTGGGTATAAGCTTAAAAAACAGAACTAAAGCAAGACTAAATAGGTCACAACGGTCACTCACAATATAAACAACGGGCATAGATTTTATTACCTTGGACACTAGAGCTAGATAACACTGTTTGGGGTTCATGATGTGTTTTGTTTGCGCACGTATTCTGATAAAGAGGATTCTCAGATTTAATCCAAGGCTTTTCTTTATATTACTTTCTGTTTGTTTTCCTATAGCTCGTTCGTGACTATCCACTTTTCCTTGTTGCAGTGTTTGTTTGCCCACTTTGATAAATACATTACGCAAAAGCGTGCACCCTTGTGTTCGGTTCTGACAGATGGATGTAAAATGTTTCTTTATATCCGCTGGCAGTTTGTTTAATCTCAGATCACATCTGTAAATGCAGACAGCTGGTTGAAAACGCACTGAGCACTGAGCGTTCCTCTGTATAGGGCCCACATTTTCAAGAGACCTCTAATCATTGCTAATGTGTGCCTGTACGCTTTTGGAATCCCAAAGATCATACACACTGTGATTTGTTTCTGTGTACGCATTCAGAAGCTTTATGGCAATAATTTAGATGTTTCTTGCTCTATGGTTTCTCTAGGGTTATTGGCAGCATTGCAATCAAGTGGATTCCTTTCTGATCTAGAATAGAATCACAACCCATAATGTTTCAAATTTGATGATTACTATGATGATAATTTAAAGATTATGAATTTTGGGATATTGATATTGGTTTTTTTAAACTTAGGCTAATGATATGACATTGGCTTTATTTCTATAGAATTCCTTAATTTAGTAATGCACATCTGTTCCACACAATTGAATTAATTTTCCTTAACATATATTTTCCCATATTTCAATTACAAACCATAGGCCTAGTAATAGCAACGTTACACACATGCAATGAATGCACTATGCAGCTTCCAATGTCAGCCACAATACAAAAAACAGTGAAATAAAAAAAATAGTTGTAGCACGAGACACCAGCAGTGTCGTCTACCTGAAGTAGAGCCCTGCACAGGTCTGCAATATAAGCCCGGTCCGCAATATAAGCCCGGTCCTGGCCCGAGATGCTTAGGGCCTTACTCTATCCTTGTCCGTCAGTCTTTGCTTTTACCTGTCAACAACACAGCTGTTGCTACTGTTACAGCCATATTAGTAGTTCTTCATAAGCAAACTATTTATATGTCGTTACGTTTCATTATTGGGTTAATTTAAAAAGTATTTGCTGTATTTTTGTTAATACGCAGCAGTATGCGGCTGTGATTTAGCATTCATAAATAAGTATATTCACTACATTGCCAAAAGTACTTGCCCACCCATCCAAATAATCAAAATCAGATGTTTCAATCTCTCTAACTCTGAATGCTTCAGCATACCAAGACATTTTAGACTATTCCACGCTCCGAACTTTGCGGGAAAAGTTTGGACCTGACATTTTCCTCTTCCAACACGACATCAGTGCACAAAGCATAAAGACATGGATGACAGAGTGTGGTGTGGATGAACTAAACTGTCCTGCACAGAGTCCTGACCGCAACCGATAGAACACCTTTGGGATGAATTAGAGCGGAGACTGAGAGCCAGGCCTTCTCATCCAACATCAGTGTGTGACCTCACAAATGTGATTCCGGAAGAGTTGAAGCTATTATAGCTGCAAGGAGTGGACTGAGATCATATTGAACCCTATAGATTAGGATGTCACTTAAGTTCGTGTGCGAGTCAATTCAGGTGAGCAAATAGATTTATGTATCTACATATAATTCATGAAACTGATGTGAATACGGTGTAAAGTTATCAACCACAAATCTTGAATCATGTGCAGAAACTCTAATATTCTATTAATTCTGAACCTTATATATATATATATATATATATATATATATATATATATATATATATATATATATATTACTTTTCAAAAGTAAAACCAAGTGAACTTATCAGCCACAAAAACAGCATGTATCAGCTAGAATGTAACTCTGACCAACTCATCATCGGCACTACAGCAAGACTACAAATATATCCGTTTGACATTTGAGTATCATTAGGTAGCTGGAATCGTGAAAAAAATGGTAGAAATTTCGTTGTTCTGAGATTTTTAATGGCCACGGGGGTGATTTGGCACTGCACTCGTCCCGGAGGCTGGACCGCACATCACTGCAGAAATAAATAGCTGTGTACTGCGGCAGCTCTTTTGTTTGTAATGTAATTTAATGAGCACCCACAGTCACTACTTCACATTTGTGACCCATTTGAGTAACAAGCACCATTTACAGGTCCACATTATTCCAGATAAACTCAGAATGGCAAATGCTATTGGCTGGAGAAATGAATGCCACAGTCTGACATTTCAAACACTCTTTTAGCTGCAACTAGAACTGTCTCAGAAGATCTACCATTTAAATATCTATCAAGGCCAGTGTCACATAGTTTCAGAAATGATTTGACCTCTCTTTAGAACGAATACATTTGCAGGAGTCATACGGACAGGGAGGTGGCAGTTTTGTTTTGGTTACTAATCGTAACATGACTCTATTTTTCTTATTATTAATCAACACCAAATGATACAAGCATTCCTTTAAACTCCTATTATATACCATTTTCAGTAATAATATACTGTTGGTGAAAGCAAAAAAGTGATTTTCCCTTGAATTGAGGCTTTTTAAGAAATGTACCTTTTTAATGTTTAGATTAGCATTTAGATGAGATGTCTGATGAGGCACAAACGTTCTGTCTCAAGTCATAATTTCGATCTTGGGGGTTTAAAAAAGTAAAACTTATTTTCAAAGTGGAACCTGCTTCGAGTCAAGTCAAGTAAGGATTTCTTGTCATTCATGTATAGACATGGAACGACATTTAGACATGGAATGTCCCATATTGTGTGGGACCATGGTGCTACATAAATAAACATAATATTGAAAAATGTATACATAACAACCTATATCCAACTTTACATATACTAAAGATAAACTGAACATACAAGAACTTTACATACATACTATATGTGTATACATATACTATGCTATATATCCATACTGTGCAATATTGTGCTATATTAGTACCAATGAGGTATGGAAGGTTAGAAAAAAAAGTAGTTTAAGATGGTTTTAGGTAATATTTTTAATTTATTTGGTCTTTTCAATATGGTAATGAAAAGTGCAAGATCTGGATGAGACAATGGAGTGTCCGAGCTCTCTCTAGTAGACCCATGAATAGCTTCCTCCCTTAAGCTGTGAGAGTTCTAAATTGTCATGCATGTGCAATGCATGTGCGATTCATGTGCATTCCTGAGTGAGCTAGATCACAGGTTCCACTTTTTTACCGTGGGGATTTTCTGTAGTTCCCTGCTCATTATCAATGAATGGGACTTTAATCTGCTCTCAGATGGTTACCGTTCTCTGTGGACCTCACGTCCACCCGCCTCTACCCTTTTCATCTGTGGCTTTGATCAGATCCTAGTAGAGCACGCTTTCTTTGACTTTTTCTCACGCTTTCTTCGACTTATTTGAAAATATTGAATAATTATTAGATATGGTTTTGTAGTGCTTCCAGCACTTTGGGCCATGAGATGGAAAAGCAAAATTTCTTCCATTTTGCTTAAAAGGGCATTCTTTAAAGCTACACCATGCATTACTGCTTCAATGTTTTTTTCCATGCTTCGCTGAATTGGAATTCCATTGAAATCCTTGATAAGAAATCAAGGTAGTTTTCTAACTATTACTGTTATTACTTGAATATGTGACTGTTGAGATATTTAATACATTCCGTTTTGTTCCTGTGTGTCATCCTTGAAGTTGGATGTGGGGTTTGATTTTCTTTTTTTAAAGAGAATGTCACCGCTGTTGTTCTGAAACCTTGCATTCTTGAAAAATAGTCACTCTTTTCGTTCCTCATTGGGTTTTGCAAACCTCTTAACGATAAAAAGTCTAAAAACCTGCTTGTCAGCATTAACAACCTAGTAATCAACCGTGTAAATTTTGGGTTGATTTTTCTAAGTCTTCAAACAGATTTGGACATATTAGGTTTTGTAAAGACCTCAAACAATTTTAACCCGAAAACACTAAATTGATTGTCAGTGTCATCAGTCTTCAGTGGAAAAGGCATGTATATAATCTTGGTTAAGAATAGCTGCCTTTGGCTTTTTGACCCACCCCGCAGATGTCCCACTGGTTCATTGATTGGTAAAGGCTGGCAGCTTACATTTGACTGACATCAGTGCACTCCAGCGCACAGCTGTTGGTCTTTTAACTGATCTCATGAAACTCCTGGTTGTCCTCATAAATCTTTGAAAAGAGAGGGATTAAAGAGGAAATGTTTCACTTTGGTAGATTAGTGGTTCGATACTAAATCTATTTTTGCTTGATTTAAGATTACATGGTGCAACCCTGTGTTTTCATCAGGGATCAAACGAACCCTTGGAACATATTCTAAAGCTGAAAGTTGTCTAGAAATACAGCAGAAATTTAGCAAGGGGGTATATAAAATATATGTGTTGTCGTCTTCTTGTAAACACAGTTGAATCTTCTTGGAAGGGATCTAAAGATTCTCGTTCAGCAAAAATGATTTCCTTTCACAGCTCCAAGCAGTGACGACGGCATGTTCCACACGTATATTTTTACAGCGAACGTCAGCAATTTCTTTGCTCTACATTTATGTCTGAACATTTATAAACACACAGTGCTCTTGGTTTCCTATTGTTTCATTGACCGACTTGCATTCACTGCAAAAAAGTTGTCTTTACATGAAACAATTTACATCAAAAAAAATTTATTTAAAAGCTCTGCAATTAAGTAAAAATTCTGTGTGTGTAAGTAAAAAAAATTACGTTAATCTCATGAACTCACAAATTACTATTAAAATTAATCAAGTTATTTGCACATATTACAAACACATATTATTTAAATAAATACTTATTTTTTCATTACGTAAACTTGAATAATTCTAAATGTTCATTAAAAGTGTAATAAGTGTTTATTTTTGTGATACTTACCAAGCCACATTTTATACAGTGAAGATCTATTATCAAGCATTGAAACAACTGAAGCATTTTGGTCTCTACTGTCTCTTTAAAAAATGTCAAAGTCAGAGAGACACGAAAAGTTTTATAAATAGCTGTGGCAGACATCGAGTTCTTGAAAGGGACTTTAAGTAAGTCTGGCTGCCGGTGGAGCATCAGCTGGCCTTAATACATGGAAGAATACAATATGGATATTTCCGACATTTTGGAGATTCAGTGCATGCATAAAATAATACCAAAGGTGACCTTATGTCCCACAACTGAGGCTAAAAAAGCTGTTGTCAGGATGAATAGTGATATATTATGGTTTGTGTATGTACTTACAGTTGTGTGAAAAAGAGTGATGTTGAGCCATGCAGATTTAAACCTGGCCTGTGACATTTTCTCATTACAACCCATGATTTCCCCGCTGTCCAAGTGCATATAGAAAAAAATATTAATTCAAGAGTCTGATCACTTTATACATACATTCTGATACATACATAAACTTAATTTGTAACCCAGTATTAATATTTTACATGTGTCATGTTTTAATGTAAGAATGAGTAAAACTCATACAGCATCATTCACGTCTGATCACATCGCATCAAATGTTTTTTCTTTACAGCTTTGTAACCAATAATATACAGCGCATGATCAGAAGTTTCGATAAGTAACAGGTTTATTAAGGGCAGGTTCACTCCAACTCATTTATTATTATGACAATTTCATTATGTCAGCTTCATTCAGAATAACCCATCATTACCTGAAGGTTTAAAGTTCAACATGTTTCTGTTTATTGCATTCAAAACAAACATTTATGTAAAGATATTGAAAAACTTATACTAAACAAAAAAAAGTTTAAGGCACTTAAATTATAACAATAAAAAAACTTAAATAAAAATAAAGGAATCTTTGGATGAAACGTGAAAAATAAAATACATGTTTATTTAAATGAATAATAAGCATGTGACATAATATCTCAAAATTAAACTTAAATGAACAAAATCTAAAAAACTTTAAAAAGGCTTATTTTAATATTAGTAAAGATAAAATAAAGCTAAAACAAACCTTTAATATTACTGGAAAAAACCACAATCTAGTTCCCAAGTTTTGTTTGCATAGTCTCAACATTTTTTTTTACATGTAAAGTATGTTTCATTTGATATTAATAATCATGATCACAATATCAGTAGTGATATTAAGAGTTATATTTTTATGTTGTGAGGTAATTCTAATAATTGGTCTTAAAATATTATAAAAGTCATCTAGAAATGAATTTAACAGTGCAAAATTTAGGGTGTCTATAAAAAGTGTCTTCCTTGTTAAAATAAAGGCTACTTTATATTTTAGGATATGATTTTTTATGATTGCAATATTTTTCAAAAATGATGTAATTTTTGGAGCATCTTGGAGGAGAGGGTCTTTTATTGTCGGTAAACTCTGGTCTCATCACAGAAACATGTCATGTACTTTGTGAATTTAAGCAGCACCGCTTGAAGTTCAATCTTTTGATCAAATAATATGTTTGTTCTACCGTCACAGAACGTTCTAGACAAAATCGAGCAGGCATTTTACGGAGATTTTTAAACATGTCCACAAAGTAAGATGGAGTTTTTGGATGTATAACAATCGCTGATGACTCTTAATGAATAGATTTATATGATATGCCCAGCTGTAATGATTTAGCATAATATGGATCGCTCCCTGTCGTGGGTTATTACATTACTTACATTTGTCATTTTCCATCAGCCTCACACTGGGTCTCAGCTGTGCCTCTGGGCTGATGGGACGACATTGATTTTTGCCCGCCGTAACCTCATTGGCATGCCATAGGTGTGACAATTAGCCACCGAGGACCTCTGCCGGGATTGTTTGAAAAGTGTGGCCGTGGATTTTGAACATGGATTAAATATTTATCATGTACCCGGGTATTTCATCTGAGGATGTCGAAGCACCTGGCGAGATCGTACAGTCCCTTCAATGCCAACGGAATCCAGAGACTCAAGGTTAGATCTTACATCCGTTTGGCCTGGTCTAAGATAATATGACTTTAAAACACATCTTCTTTTTAATTCAAATCTTCAATATCTTTTCAACCTGTTGTCCACTTTTTAAAAGTGGGTGGAAGATTTAGATTTGAAAACAAAATGTACTGAGTAATTTGGGTCACACATGCTGCGAAAACAGTAAGATCCACCGTCTGGTCATAGAGCCATCTGTAATGTTAAAAATATTATTTAAAACGATTTAACACTGACTCCAGTCGTCCGTATAATTTCTTTTCTTTATGCATTCTGCAGATGCTTTTATTCAAAGTGACTTACAAAGGATTCAGGTATACATTTGAACAGCATGCGTGTTTCTTGTGAATTGAACACGTGACATTAGTTTCATGCAATGCCCGATGAACAATACAGAACACTTTCAGCGTTACAGTTTCTATACAGCTCAGTGCATCTCAAAAGCCTTTTCAGCCCCTGCTAATAAACCCGCCTCATGAACCCTAAATGGAGGCGTTCTGTCCATCAAGACTCTGACATTTCCCCTTTATATCGCATCATTTTACACAACCAGAACATTTCCTCTCATTCACAGATGATTGTTTTAAATGTCACTTAGAAGTGTTTGAATATAAGAGGGCAAGATATGCAAAGCTTTCTTCGTAGCACTTGACCGTAATGTGTTTTATATGCATTAAGGTCATAAGATAGAGTCAAGCATTCAGATAATCGGCTTCATCAGGTCTAT
This sequence comes from Triplophysa yarkandensis, assembly GCA_033220385.1. Classification (NCBI taxonomy): domain Eukaryota; kingdom Metazoa; phylum Chordata; class Actinopteri; order Cypriniformes; family Nemacheilidae; genus Triplophysa; species Triplophysa yarkandensis. Next base: position 9,593,751 of record CM065661.1, read on the forward strand.
CTGTTCATTTTGTTGTTCTGTTGGCCTTTGATTTCTAGTTAGTCTAGGCCGTTGTGATGGTTTATGTGTTGAATCACAGTGCAACGCCGTCTAATTCTAACAGGCTGTCATGGACCACATGCGGTCTGTAGAGCCTTACATCACATTACGAGGGTGACAGTTTTAGGTCACCTATATCCCTGCTCCTTATTCTGATTTCTGTAGACGTCTAGTGGCGTTTACACTTTATAACATTTATAATTATATTTTATAATATATACAAATACAATAATATAAAGGCCATTTGTTTCCTTCGTATTCTTAATGTAGGCAGACAAAACAAGAAACACAGCCGCACTTCTTATTACATTTGTGGGAATTGTTTTTTGGCTTTTAACAGTCCTGTACCAGGGAGAAATGTATTAGGAAAGATTTCAGAGACTGCAGGGAAGCATTCCCCATGAACATTAATATCAATAATTGCACAATTTATTTCCCTGACCCAAAAACACAAAGTTAAAAGCAACCCCCAGTGCCCCACCTACACACAATAAAGGGATGAAAGGAATAAATCAGAGGCTTTAAGTGCATTTTAGCTCTGAATAAACAGATGAAATGGCAGGGGGAAAGGAAATGATGAAAGTAGTTGGTCTAGCGTACAGCCCTGGGCTGACATAGGAGGTGAAAAAAAGTCTAGGTTAATAACAAAGTAAAAGTCAGCATCAGGATGAGTTGGGTTCTTTGTAAACATTGTTTTATTCTTACATTTGTCTCTGACATTTGTCTCTGACATGAATATGTGGTCAGATAGAATTTTTATTTAAACATTTTCAAAACATTGATTCTTGTAAAATGTTATGACAGTGACGGCATGTGACCGATTTTATAAATGTAAATATAATATTTGTAATAAGATGTAGTCATTTTTTATACATCAAAATATGGTTTGAAATGATAATTAATATTTGAATAAAAGATTGATATAAGACGAAGAGTCCAGTTATACAATATTAATTCCTTAAAGGAAAAGCATGATGATGTTTCAGCAACTTAACTTTTTGATGCATGCTTTTATACGTCCGTTTTTAAGCCTGACACATTCAGAGTGCACTTACAATATCGATGAATTGTAAATCATTTTTGGACAATAACTTATGCTTACTCATGCAGGATAAGGCACGGTCAAACAGATTTTAGATGGCAGATCTGACAGATCACAGCTGTGGAAGGTGTGTTGTATCATCTGTTAAATATAACGGCTTTCTGAAGCAATAAATTCAGTTGTAGTAAGCAGGCTGAACTTTAAAAGTTAAAGTTAATTCTGCCACATACTCATCATCTTGTCATTTTGAATCTGTATGACTTTCTTTCCTCTGCAGAACACAAAAAAATATATTTTGAAGAAATCTGGTCACCAAATAATGACAGTAACCTAATGCGTGTCTATGGGTGACAACACTGGGTCATTTTTAACCCAGCAAATGATTTCAATATGAATAAATTAAAACTATCCAGTATAGTGGTGAAACAACCAAGTATAGGTTCATTCCGTTACTATGTCAAGTATGCTTGTATTAAATCCTGTTAACACACAATTTAATATCAAACAATTTAAGCAATTTGATTTTCTATATATTCTATATTCTATATATCTATATATCATATCATAAGGCGGTTCAATATAAAGCAATGCGATTTGATTGACTTGCACACATGGTAAAGGGATTTATACAATTGTAGTCAATTGAGACTATGAAGTTTGATTGTCAACGTTAAGAAAATATTTTCGTTTGTATTCTGCAGATAAAAGTAACACTTTCAGACTTGATATCGCATGACATTAAATAAATGCTGAAAACATTTTTACTTTTGGGTCAAGTTTCTTTATAAATTTTCTTTTTTCTTGTGATATCATAAAATGATGTTTCCAAAAAGACAATGAAAAAAATACATGAATTTCCATCCAAACTGTACGCATGCAACTCCAAGTCAATCTTCCTTCCGCACAAACACATGTTGTATAGCGCAGGGAATTGGATTGCTACCCTATGCTAGGGAAGGTTAATAAGTTTGGCAGCAGCAGAAGCTGGGCTTCAGCCTGTGAAATAGACTTGTTAGTAGCAATGAGGAAGGCAATGGAAGGTAATTCAATCTCACACTGAGTTTAAAGAAAACCCTACCGCATCAGGGATGGCTGCTGGCGCAGGCTAAAAGACTTCCATTCATGCTTGTTTTTACCAGGAGAACTGTTGAAAAATTCAAATGCATCGCTCCACTGTCACATTTTTAACCGCTGCTGATACATGTTTCTTTTGTCCTTTTGAGATGAATGTGCTGATGCAAGTAATTGCTTCAGTAAGGCATAAAAGGTTTGTATTTTTGAAAACGGCAAACTGTATTTTGACTGTTTGTGTCCTAGAAAGGCCCGAATTTTAGAAGTGATGTAAATCTTAAATTATACATGGCATTACAGATGCATCTCTCTATCTACCCAACCTTAAGATCGCTTTCAAACTGCTTTTATGGCTGACTTAGCAGCTAAGTTGAGGTTCTTAGAGGACAAAGCTTGGAAATAAAATGAATTACATTCAAATTTAGTTGTCTTTTAGTGCTTTAAAACTCACAGACCATCAAAAATACTTGCATGTAGAATATCTCTTGACCATTAACACTTTTTAAACCCTTGAAAATAAATATTTTAAAGAAGTTGTTTTTATTGTTTTATATTGTTATGTGAGGGCTACTTAAAGAAACTGAATTACACTCAAGATATTATAAAGGCCACGCAATCTGTCAGTTTTCCCAAAATGTGTCAGCTTAAAATACTTTACACATCATTTAGTGGAGGAGATGGAAAATTTGTTGGTGCAATGGAAAATGTTTAATGTCTTTTTAACTGGAATTGAGCTGCAAAAAGCGAATTAAAAACACTGTCTTATCTTTCAAATCTGAAATCACTATTCCTGGGTGAATGCAAACAAGTCCATCAACAGTCGTAGGCTGGGCTTAATCAATCTGATGTCACATTGCTGAGAGAATGCAAATAGTTTCTTTGAAAGCAATGTTAAGGTTTATTTCAAAGAAATGAATGGGAGGTTTTTTATAATTTGAGGATGGTTCTCTACACACACTCCGTACACACAATCGACATTTAAAAGTATATTTTCCAGATAATATGGAACAAAATTTAATTTAGCAAAAGATTTTAAAGGTATAAAAGTATAAAATTATTGACTAAAGGGAGATTAGACTTTTGCCAAGTATTTTCTAAAACAGATGTTCTGTAATGATTTGGTTCCGTCTGGCTCAGTCCATCTTGCCCTTATGACAACAAGCTTTCCAGATCCCAGTGCTGAAAAAGCGCTTGATGCATCACGCCTGTTGGAATGGATGGTGTTACTTTGGCATTGAGTTTTCTTCTTCCAGGCCAAGTCTTTTAACTGTCCTGTTATTATATACATTTTTCATCCAACAGTACCAGGTTTTGGCATATGCTTTTGGTCGGATACAAATTGGCATCTATTAGATATGTTTTAGCTGCTTGGCCACTTAGTCGTTGACGAATGGCATTTACGTCCAATTGTTTCATTTAATAGGTTTGTCTCACTGTCTTTGCGTGACATATTCTGTTTTGTTTCTCACCTTCCCAAGCCTTTTATCTTTTTAAGAACTGAATCATTTTTGAAAAGCAGAACTTCATAAGTTCAAAAGGTGAATAAGTTCAAAAAATGAAATATGAACAATTCATGGTACGTTTTTCTGTTTTGTTTTTAAATAAATAATTCCTTAATGATAGTGAAATGCCAAACAGCAGCTGGAGGTTAAAACTCCAAGGTTTCACATTGTTTCACAGAACAGATACTGGACAGTTTAAATGTTTGTTATTATTCTGTTATAGTCAGAACTATTCATTGAATAATTATGGGCACTGACACTGTTATGTTCCCTTTATCCAAAATCTATTAGGTTTGTTGTTCTGTTCCTGGTTAATGTTCCTAAGCGATATTTATCTTGTGCCGCTGAAACTCACAGCTGTTCATCTTATTTGCATCTTGTCCTACAAGCTGCACTAAAAAAAAACTGTGAAATTATTTAATCATGTACATCAGTTCCACAACCTTTTTTACATAACATTTTTAAAAATTTAAAGAGAATATAAAAAAATCGTATAAATGTTAAATTGTGTGGAATCACTGATCATGGTGACATCGAATAATCATAACCAAACAGTTTTCAGTGTGACAGCAATAAAGAACTTTATAAAAGCTAAGATAGAATATGTATTTGTATCTGTACAAGGGCAAAGCTAGGGATGGGCTTAGGGTGCTTAATCCCCATATTTATCATAATGTTCTTTATAAAGCCGTCAGTTTTATTGTGCATCATATGCATGCAAGTTTGTGATTTCAAAGCTTGCTCAGATAGATGGCAAAGTGTTCACCTTTGCATAAAGTCAAACACTCCTACAACCTTTCCTCGACCTGCGTTGCAGTGGTTCCAACAAGCAGTGCAAACATTTATGAAAATGTGTTGCATCATAAATCAAAAAAAGTCATAATAGCCCTAACAATATGATCATTAATTATGTTTTACTTATTGTTTTGATGTAGGTGTGATGTATGTCCTAAAGTGTAATGATGAAATGATGCTATTTCAATATGTCTGTGTAAACTGAGGCCGAGCAGAGCAGATCGAGATGATTTGAATGGACATTAAATGGGACTGAGATAATGATTTTATTGGGCTTTCAACATGCAAAAATGGCCTTTTAAAACTAAAGGGAACTGGACCTTTTCAAATATTCATCACCTTAACTTTAATTATTCAGCTACAGTATATTCTCACAGAAATAGAACATTTTGCTATTTTTAAGAACATTACTAGACGTAATTGAAACATTGACCCCCAATGACCCATGTATGGACACAAAACTACGAGGACATTTCTCAAAATATCTTTTTGTGTGTTCCACGGGGCAAGAAAATAAGTTTTGAATGACGATGAAATGTAATTATTTTATTTATTTGGTTAACTTTGTAGTGTGTATAGTTAAGATTTAATGTACCTGAACCTAGGCTAAATTGACATGAAACACGCAATCTTTGGCTGATTCGCAAACGTGTTAAATCTGACAGACGTGATTCAAAAGTGATCTTGTGTCTAAGAGCTCTCAGTATGGTGTTAAGACAATCCTTGTTCATTCTTCATAGGCCTCTACAAGACCCTTGGGCTGAGTGAGCTGTGATTGCCCGGAACACACATATGTCTTATTAAAACTTAGCATGCTATTTATTCTCAACAAGAACAAATGTCAGCCCTGCTTTTACAAATCAAAGTGAATCTTTTGCCCTCTCCTGCATTGAGTTCATAAGAAAAAAATCACTGCAGGTACAGTAGAGGTTGCCGTCTCGAGGATCTTCCTCTGTGATTTTTATCTTCTGAGACACACAAAGCATCTCATTCTCGGCGGAAAGGAATGTATGAATTATTAAAGAGTCCTCCGGTGCAGAAGCTGCATGAGGACTCATCATTGCACATCAGTGTAAGGCTATCTGCAGTGTTTTGATCAGCGGGGTTCTGCTCTTACTGTCCCTCCGGATGGAAAATCAGTCCCTCTGTGGCACTGGCGTCTCTCAGAGGCCCGTCAGGACGGTAATGAGGGCACTTCGGAGTCACGGAAGTGATTCCCAGTGCAAATGAATCATTATGACCTGTGCTGCCAGACTGTCCTACTGCTGTCGAATCAGGAACGGGTGATTCTGAGTTTAAGTGTAATGTTTGAGATGTCTGTGTGTACAGTAGATGATTTTAGACCTTGTTTTTCATTTCAGTTACCCTAAAATGTGTTTTTATGGGTTACTTTAATATGTACTGGAAAGATTTCTTGCAGTATTTTCTTTCTGAAAAATAACGCTCAATCTGACACTCGCCTGGCTCAAAGTAAAATTTTACTGTGTGTGTTTGTTGATTAGAATGGGTAGTGGCAAATAAAATAACTAATTATTAGGGCTGTCAAAACAATGAATAAATCACATCCAGAATAAACATTGATGTTTACATAATGATGTGGGCGTTAAGTGCATATTAATTTTGTATTAATAAATATTTATGTATTTGTAAAACATAAACAAACATGCATTTATTTAAGATTAAATAAAATTATATCTAAATTATATCTAAAATTAAACATTTATATTTAAGTTTTAATTGTGTTACTCACAAAGTAACTATTCATGTATGTGTATGTGTTTATAAACAAAGGGTTGGCATGCACAGTACAAGAATATATAGAAAAACAATACAAAAATATTCTGGATGTGACAGGCTTAATTTTTTCATACTTTTTTAATAATATATAAACGTTTGTAGTGGTATTACATTTTGTTTTATAAAAAAATTGTATGATTCTTCCTTTGGTTTGAGTATTCCTTGGTATTTTTTGTATTTATTTAACCCTAAATTAATAACATTAAAAATTTCAACAGTATTCTTATTATTACTTTTTTATTGTTATTATTATTATTATTATTATTATTTAAGAACACCACTTAATCTTTTTAAAGCCCTCCACAAATACTCTCGTCTGGCACTTTCCAAATGTTGATGCTGTATAATGACAAATAATAATGTGAATCCACTCATACTAAATAGCTATCCAAATATGTAAAAAAAATTCACCTTAATCAAGTGAACACTAACAATTAAAGTTTTGAGCTTATTTAGTGTTTGTTAATGCATATTTTATATAAACATTTCCAATTTATAGATGGTCAAGGAAGTTAATTTGAGTATGCCAATTCATAATGATGAAAAATCTAAAATTTTGTCATGTATCTTTTAATTATTTTGCATGTTTTTCATTAAACATAAACAACAAAAACAAAACAGAAAAGGGCAATGTTTCTTTGGGCACTCGGGCTTGTTTAAATGGCTCTAAGCCTCTTGGTCTTGTAGGGCTCTTATTGTTTACCTATCGATTTCATGTCTTGAATCAAAAGTGGTAAATATCATGTGCCATCTTCTTGAACGGTTGAATCCCTAATGTAAGTTTCACAGTCATCTCTCCAGCTGTGAAACACATAGTTTCAACCGATCTGAACCCCACCGAGGCCTCTGCCAGGACAAGGCTTTGTCACGCTGTCTTTGTGAACATCCTCAGAGAGGGGCATCTTTTAAAGATCAAGTTTTATTATCCAGTCGGATGCAGATCAACAAACCTTGTTCCCTTGTGCCCGTGTTAAAGATAATTGTACCACCGGAGACTTTAGAGCTGCAAGACTTCAAGATAAATCACAGTGTAAATACATTCAATCGACAGTAATTAGGTAACAAATCGTGCAGTTAGTGATTCACCAGACCAACACTGTTTGTGTCATTTCTTTACTCTAGAGAAAAGCAAGGCATTATGGATTGCTATGGGACAGCTGTTGTTTCCCTAAAGGGAATTATTCTATATGCAGTTTGAAATTCAGTTAGACTCAATATGGAAGGAAGGCAAAGAAATAAAAGATGAAACATGTTTAATTTACAAGTACACTCGAGTCAAGGCTTTTTACTAGTCACCTTAATGAAATATGAACCTCTTGAATGCTAAAACAAAGAAATTCAGCAAAATGAAAATTCTGTGTTTCTTTCATGTTCGTAGAATCGCTTTTTCATGTAGTATTAAAGGGCTTACAGAAAAATGGCCAAGGCTTTTGCTTTGCCATACAGTTTATGTTGATGGGACTAGTGGCTGTCAAGCGGCCTTTATTCATTCTCTGTGTTGTCAAGTGTGCTTTGCTTCCAACAGTCTGCAAACAAAAGATTTCTCATGCATGGGTTCCAAGAACTTGTTATAAGCATTCTATCTAATATATTTCTCTGTGCTCTTCAGAACAAATACATATACCAAGTTTTGTAACAACTGAAAAGTGAGTAAATGATGACAGAACTTTTATTACAGGGTGAACCATCCCTATAAGTAAAAATGAAGTTTTGTTTTGTTTTGTAAACTAATGATAATGACTGTACCAAAATATGAAAATTTGATGAAGCAATCTTTATTTTTCACAACGTCCATGTGTTTTTCCATTCTATTAGTATTTTGCATTGTCAATTTTCTCATTCCTGAAGTGTGTTTGTATTAAATATTTACATTTTAAATGAATTGCTGCAATACATGTGGCAAAAGTTTTTCCTTTATTCTGATGCTGTATATTGTAATAAAATATTTATTTAACAGTTTTTTTCACAAAGGAAATGTTGGGCAAATTGAGTGACTCCTCCCCCTTTTATAATAGCCAGCAGTGCTTGGTTTTCCCCACAGCCTGAAACCAGACAAGATGCTGAAGTGCAGAATGATGTCAAACATCTATTAATGCTAACATCTTTATTATAAAAGCCTCAAAATGTTTCATGGTGACTACATTCTGTGTAATCACAGTCTTGATGTTCTGCTTTAAGTTTGTGTTCGTGTTCCACAGAAGATTAAAGGAGCTTTTGTAAAGGCAGCATTCCATAAACCCTTAAAAAATCGTAATTTTTAGGGATGTCAAGCCCACCAGTTTTGCTAAAATATCACCGTCTTCTGTCAGAGGTCTGTCACACCCACCGATTAAGTGTATGTCTGAAGGCTAATAGATGAAATAATTGTCCATTACATTTCTTTCCAATCCTCTGTTATGAACTATAAAATATACATAAAATATGAACAGGAGCATCACACAGACGTTTCTCCAGTTAACTGAATCAAAATGCAGTTTATAATCACAAATGTGACTATATTTACTTTAGGGCATACAAAAATATGATCTTACGTAATTTCATTAATATTTTTTTTTTTTAGTAGATATCTATATATAAGACTGGGATTTTGTCTTCTAGAAGGGCAAGGTTCTAGGGATTACCTTCAGGATTATGCATCTACCTACAGGTTTTTTGAAAAACTATACCAACATCATTTAACAGTCTGCCTTCATTTATCATCAGGCCTTGCTCTTATTATCAGTTTTTCTCTGCTAGTGGACAGGGACAGAGGTGAAAGCCTAGAAGTACAATATAGGACAGGGGTTTGGTGACTTTGATGCTGTGCGCGTCCCAGTTCTGATCAACAGTTGGGAATGGTAAATCCCATTTATAGAGCAGCCTGCTGGTTGTGCTACTCGAGAAGATGGACAATCTGACCACAGGGACGTAAAGGCTTCCAATTAGACATCCTTTAATGTTCATTAGCATAGTTGCTCTTGACATCACATGCAGGCACAATAAATGAGGACAAACAAGAGCAGGCAGGACAGTCAGTGAATGACCTGGTGGAAATAGATTCAAAGTCAACAACTTGCACAATTGGGACTTACTGTTTCTGTCGGACCTCAAAATAAACTTTTAATATATACAGTGTGTTCACATAAGCATAAATTATTGTTTTCATCTTTTTTGATGATTGAATATCTCTTAGTATGCATCACTAGAATGACCAATATGATTTCTCAAATTCATTTTTTACATAAATTGGTTTATCATTTCAAAGTGACCCGTTCTAAACTCATGGCCTTGTTAACATGAATTGGATAAAATTCTCTTTTCGATAAAGATGAAAGTGCTGACAGCATTTATAATTCCTCTGAAGGCTACGCTCAATGCCAAACAGAAAAAATAGGCTTCTGCTGAATGGATATCAGATGCTACAGTTCTTGTCTAGCCAAAGAAAATCCTCCGTGAGAAGCACAAAGCAATTCTTTCTGACTGTTGAAAGTTTTTCTTACTCTCTTTTAATAAGGCGTCTGTAAATTCTTTAAGGATTTTTATTTAATTGTTGATGTCAACATAGTCTCTGTTTCGGTAGTTGTTGTTTCGTTGACAGTAATGATGTTTGGTTTAGTGTTGTCATTGGTTGACATTAAGGGGCGGTTGCTCCGCCGTGCAGTTTGATTAATGTGATGTTCAACCAGCACAGTCATATTTATTAGAGGAAATCCATTTACTGCATGCAAGTTGGAAAAAAAACACAAACAACGAAAATCAATTGGACCTTCAAGTGCTCCCTTGAGAAAGGCCAGCCTTGTTTTTCTTGCAGATTACTTGCATGTTTTCTACTAGTTTCTCCCACAGTCATGGTCATATTAAAATTGACACGCTCATCCATGCTTTCAGGTGTGGATGTGAATTAAAAAGTGGTACGTGAAATCATACATGCTTTCAAGTCCATTGAATCAGTATGTCTGTTCCCTGGGTATCAAACCATCATGCATTTAAATCATGAAAAAGTTAACTAAAAAGTCACTGCCATACAATGAATGAGGAAACATAGTACACTCAATATTTTTGATCAAAAGTGAGATTTGACAACACTTTTGGTACATATAGCTGTCAAATCTTTTGGGAGATTTGACAGCTTTTTTGTTAAGGTTTGCATACCAAAAGAGTGCTTAAGTTAATGTTAGGTTTAATTTTTGATCGTAAATATACAATTTAATGCAGATTTTAGTTTTTTTCTGGAATTGTATAAGTCTCTGGTTATTGCTATAAGAAAGGCTATATAGCTGTCTGGAGGTTGAATGGCACGACTTCCATAAGTAAACTGATAACAGGAAGATTCAATTGATCATTGATAAGCTACTCTTTCTTTAATCCGTACAGACCTTCATTTATTATTAAAAATGTAATAATATGTAATCCATATCTTTACAATTCTACTTCAAACCTATTTGCTTTTTGTAAGCTAAAAACAAATAGGTCATGTTTACCAAAATAAATGTTTGTTAATGTAGTGCATGTACATTTATAAAACAAAAACATGGATGTATATTTTTAAGAAAAATAAGTCATATATATTTAAATCCATACAGCAGTAAAATATACTTAAATGCAAATGTAAATGTAAATATATATATATAAATATATATGAACTGGAGCAAAGCAAGGGTTATGACTTCACTATGCGTTTCATTCTTTAAAGATCCCTTTGAAAACAAATTATGTACTAGCAAGGTGTCTATTTTAATACCATAAAATGTTTTTTGAATGGTGGACTTGTGGCATCTACCAGCAGGGGCTAACAGAGACGAGCAAACCAGACAGACCCTGACCTCCTTACTATAGCATCCAAGAGCGTCCTCCTCCTTGGAGGAGGCAGAGCGAGCAGACCCGCTCAATGGAGCCAGTGGAAGTTGGCAGACATTCAGTAATTGGAAACTTAATCACGTAAGGCAAATTCTGATGGCGGGAAATGAGGCCCTGCAGGAAGAGAGCGACGACAGACACGGCCACAACTGACAGATGCCTTGAGTGGTGCTCTGCATATGTTTTGTGCCATGTCCTCTTTTTCATTTCCATTTATATTCGGGATAAGTCATTAGAACCGAAGCAATGATAAAAAAAACAGCAGGGTGTGACCCACATTAAACCTTTTTAAAGCGATTTTTGCAAACGCGTCTATGATATCAGTTTATTTGACCCTTTTCTATGGAATAGAAGGGGATGGACAAACGCCGAACACTTACAGTAACAGGTTTTCTTTGGGTATTTTGAAATAGGTAACCTGCTTTCTTGTGGTCCTAGAAAACCAAGCCTCAAGAGGGAATCAGAAAATCAGTTTCTTTCATAGAAGCAAGCCGAAAGTTTTCGCTCACAGCTGTTTTTCTTTCAAGGACACTAGCAGAACAATGGTGCCAGAATTATTTGATGGCCCTGATGGCAGGCCCATCTTTCAGTCGCTTTTTAGGCTGCGCCTGCTGCGTGAGAAATATGCACATCCTGTCATGAGCAGGGTGACCCAAAAAATCCAACAGACATACACCATGAAAGAGAGGATAGAGAAATGAGGATGAGCTGAATGTTCATTCTTCAAGGTTGTAGTGCTGATTGTTGCTGTCTGTTGGATGTATGAAAATAACATTAAACAAATATAATTAAAATGGGATGAAATTACAATGTTTAATGAATTGCATTAAGTTCATATTAACACTTATAGTTTTCATATGTTTTTACCATTGTATACTTTTTTTTTAAAAGCAATTAAAATCGAATTTAATTTTAACGCATGGGTCATTCTATGGTTGTGGATTGTCTATAGGATGTTTTTAATAAATAGTCATCCATTTTAAACATCAGTAAGAGCAACTGGTGAAAAAACCATGTTCAGTTTAAAATCAGAGTTTATACTGTTTCACAGATACTCTGTATTCAGTTTATTTTTAGTTTTACCTTCAGATTGATCAAACACACAACGCTCTTAGTGTATTTTACAAAAATGCACAGTTTTGATATTTTATGCATGTCAGAGAAACTGCTACACCTCTCTCAAAAAGGAAGAATGACTGTTCCAATTTCACATAGAAGTGTGTGATTACAATTCTACGAGTTATATACTATATCTTATCACAAATATTGGTTTAAATAGTAAAAATTTGTCAAGAGTGGATTGATCAACTGTCAGTAATTTTACTTGGGTAATGTTGGTTTAAGTTGTATTTTATAATGTATGTTTCATTGGTCCTGTCCCGATATATTCCCAGGTGTGTCTTGTATCCTTATTACCCCAGCGTACAAAACCCCTCATGTTTTTCTTGTTTTGTTGTCAAATCACCTCTGAAAGTGTTGTATTCCTGTTTTCGTTATTAAGGTTCTTAGTTAAAACTGCATTTGGGTTAAAAATATTTTTATAGTGTTCATGTTGAGTAGAGGTCTAATACATTTAAAACACATAACCTTGAGATTGCTTAACAGAATCAATGTTATGGTATTTAGGGTCTAAATTTTTCTCAAATTTCAGAATGACCCAGATAACCATTCACAAGAACCATATAGCATGCTTATATTATCAAGTGGTCTCTTCAAATCAATGATAATGTGAGTCATTGTATTTTTTCTTTTTATGTGTTTATATCAAACAAATCCCTAAAATGTAGTGTTTGGAGTGGGCTGTGTGCACAATGTGGCAGGAGAATGGCAGAGCAATTACGTCTTTATCTTGAATCCAGAATTCCCACGCTGGCCAGTCATGCAATAGCGAAATGTGAACTTTTCAATTTAGTGAAAAGAACCTCGGGGGATTCAAAAGAACACGTTGTCCTGTGGCTGTGATATTATGACCTAATATCCAGTGTGAACTTCATGCATTCTGAGCTCTGTATTCTAATATGACCTTTTCATTATAGTTCTGATCCTGTCTGTGGGTCAACCCTAGTGATCTCTTCAGATTACCTTCATGTTTACCCTTATGATGTTGTGCGAAGACAACAGAAATTAATGAATCAACCTTTTATTTTGCCTTCAAGTTAATCATCCTTTGTCCAAAACCCATGAAGGTTCAAATCGAACTCTCTTTAAAAACAAAATAAAGCTGGTTTAAAAATCAATCCCATGGACATAATTGAACGCCTTTACTGTGCCCACGGCTATCATCACCACGTCAGGATTCAGAGGAGCACCTTTATTCTCATCTGAAGTCTTTTTGATTACAGAGGCTTTTGTGGGCACCGTCGGATCGGGTGCTCTCCGCTCCGCCATAATCTCTCTTGTTCTGCATGTTTCCATAGAGAGAAAGCTCTTGCCATCCCTATTGTTCCGCCAGATCCACTGGGCTTTGTCTCCGTCTCCCTGCTGAGGATTTGTCACTTCTACTGCTTGGGCGACCACACTCGGCTTCACCAGTGTCTGTTTACATAACATCAGTCCTCTCTCCACGGTCTGCTTTGAGTGGCTGTTGTCTTTTTTTGGGATATTTCCGGATGTGAGGCTTTTCTTCTTGACTGTACAATCTGATCTCGGTGAGGCCAGAGAAATTGCAATCATTTCAGCTCCATAATGAACATTTGTGTAATTTCCTCTGTCGAAATGAACAGATTGTTAATATTAGTCCCTCCGTACCTTAGTAATACTTAACAAAGGGTAGATAATGGAGCTGATGCAATGAGAAGAGGCCATACCAACTTATGTTAGGATCATTCAACACATTTAAAAGATTGTCAGAAGTGTAACGGTTCCATCTAGATGAATGAATCCCACCAAGAACATTGTCAGAAAGAACACAGAAAATGATGTGCACTTTCCCTATAGTTCACCCCCTGCTTTTAATAGACTGTCAACATTTTCAACCAAAGCTATTTCAAAGAACGGTCGCTGCTGTTGCCACGGCAACCTCAAAATCCATAAACTCCTCGGCACATTTTTCGAGCGGCGCGGTGCAATTCCCCAACCCGTAATTCTTCTCATCACTGGATGTTTCGTGCTGTTTCTTTTATGGCATAAGAGGGTCTTTGTATGTTTTACAAGCGCACGTGTGACGTACAGAAGCAGCGTCCACTTATAGCTCACAATGCCGGAAATAAGGGCTGTGAGTAATCGGGCTCTAGTGCCAGCTGCTCCAACAAACAAGTTTCAATCTGATTTAAAAGCATTCCGTGTTTCCTGTGCAAGCTCCACATTGTTGGGAAATCAGTAGAAAGGGTTAATAGACATCTCAAATTGAGATGGACCATAGATGAGACAGTAGATCAAGCCGGGCTACATGCACTTTATCATCCTGATGGCTTGAGAGAAGGAACATTACCCATTTAATATGTTTTATCCATCTCTGCCCACAGACGGTTCACAATCACTAACCAGATCATATTGAATATGTGACCCTGCTTATGAAATCCCAGCTAAAGTCAGCTTTGAGATTTACTGTTTTCCAAGATCATTTTAGATAATAAGAACATATATAAAAATATAGTCTTTATATAATTTATGTTGACTTGGTAAGGACATGTCAAAGATGGAAATTATAGTGAACTTGCTGGATCAAACCTTGGTGCTCATCTCAGAAAGGGATTATCCGACTTTAGCCTGATCTACAGGCAGGGTCACATACATATTCTTGTTTTATATTGCACAGAAAACCTGCAAAGCACTTTCTCAATTTGACAAACTCTAATCTGATTGGCTAGTTTTATACAACGTTGGAAAGGAAGGAACGAAAGGTTTGTGTAGTCAGATTCTTTTAACATGCATCGAAGAAATATTTTGTCACTTGGTTTGTCAGGTTAGGGGCTTCACAAAAGTTTGAATATTAAAATTTGTTTCACTGCCCATTTAGGATTATAACATGATAAAGCATTACTTTATATATTTTTATATTTTTATATTCGGAAAATCCTGTTATCAGACATAGGAACTGTCTGATCTCAGTCCCTTCCTAGTACTCTGGTTGTGAAACACGATTGCATCATCGCCGAAGGGTGCAAACAATTAATCCCTTCATCCCTGAGCATTGACATGTATCTCACCTCAGAGTATGGTGAGGCCATGAGCGACGCTCCAAATGTGATTCTATCTGTGTAATCCTCCCTGTCTCTTTCCATCAAAGGCAAACTTTTAGATGCTTAAAGGTTTAATCCTTTAAAAAGTGTAGTGAAGAGGTGACGGGACTTTCATCTAACTTTGTCTGCTAGGTTTTTATGGTCCCGACTCATACCTTCTAAACATCTGATCTTGGCTTGGTTCAGTTAGACGGCTCTCCTCTTCACCTCTTGCTCTAGTAACCCATCACAGTTTCTGTGTTTAAATAGATGGATGGAACACCATAGGGCACGGGACTGGACATAACTTGAATTAGCCACAATACGTAAAAAGGCCCAATGCTATGAGATGACAAATTTTTCAACTTTACGTTTACCTGCTCTTTATTTTCAAGCATGTCCTTTTTCAGCTTAATGCTAGAAGGGCATAAAGTTTGCTCCTCTATATCCTCCAAAATCACGTTAAAAAACCCACTATGCATTAAATGAATAACGTACATTAGATAACAGAATGGCTATGGTATGCAGGCAAATGTTCTTGGGCTTTTTCTCACTTAGTTAAACGGTTTTCCGGCAAGTTAAAAAAAACAGAAAGTATTTGAATACATTTGACTTCTTTAGTCTAATGTTTTATATCTTAACTGTCTTGCTTTTTAGCTTGTCTAAGGTGAGATGTACAGGAGAGTCCATAAGAAACAATGATGTTTTTCACTAGGATGCTTTAAGTTGCAGCACAGATTACAGTCAACAACATTGGTCTAATTATCCAAACACTATGTATAACATCGAAATTCGAAAAAAGGAGAATAAGAAGAATGTCACCAATATTGTTGTTGCAGAGATCTGTCTTCCTAGACAACATCTGCAAATGAAATGGAGTGACACCATAACATTGTTAACTTCAAACGGGTTTAGTATGGGTAAATCTGCATTCGATGCATCCTTGACGTCAATAGCACATCTGAGTACTTTCTTTGTGTTTTCTGTTCTTGCATTCTTGAGCATTGGAACTTGACTTTGACGGTTATTGATTACGTAAAGAAAGAACACATGGACACAGATCACTGAAAATGCATATTGAAAATAAACCTTCCCTCGTGCTACGACAAGAAGTAAAGCGAGGTCGTATTGAGGGGGTCTAAGCTTTGCGCTTTTGGTTAAAAATCGTGAATTTAAAAAAAATAAAAATCAAGTCATTTATTAAAAGAGTACAATATCTGTCTATTTTAATTTCACTATGACTTTGAATCTATCTACACATAGTTGCTCACTTTTTTAGGGACCTTTAGTGTGTGTGAATATCCTCATGGAATGTCAGAATAATTACACCAATTAAACGTTTCTGGGCTCTTAACAACCGCAATTAGTGTTACAGGTATCAAAGGCCCTTTAAGTGATCTAGTGTATTCCTGCTCAAACGTCTCTCAACACCTACATGCATTTCTACATTCATTTGCAAAGCATGTGGTATTCTGCTGTTGAAATGAAAACATTTTCTTGTCATCATTTTAAAAACATCATAATGTATACTCGGCAAGTGTAAAATATGCGTGAGTTTTAAAACCAATACGATCTCACAGGAATTACATTTATATTACATTTACATTCAGGCATTTATCCAAAGCAACTTACAAATAGTTGAGGAGACAATGAAACGGTAAATAGCAGAGACAAATATAGGTCTACAAGTGCTACAACAAGGTTACTAAGTTACACAAAGCGAGATAAAACCTGTAGGGTTTTAAATATGATTTTAAATATGATTTTCTTTTGAAAAGTGGAGGTCAAGGCACACACTGTAGTGAAGTGAAGTGACGTGACGTATTGCCAAGTATGGTGTTGCACACTTGGAATTTGTGCTCTGCATTTAACCCCTCCAGTAAGTGAACACACACACTGTGAACACACACCCGGAGCAGCTCACCAGTGATGTTGCAGCAGTGATGTTAAGTTTAGGAGAGGTGCTTCAATATGGCTTACCATTGTAAATTTAAGCCGCATTTAATATGAGATTGTGATTTCTTGCTATGCTGACCAATCTCATACACGGTACCATTCAGCTAATAATACACTTTAAATAATCATATACTAATTTACAAATTTTTGTAAATTTTTCAACTTTGCAAAGTTGCAACCCCTGTAAAGGATCTTGTTCAACTCTGAAGGATCCCCTGAAGATCCGTGCGGGAAGTGGGCGAGCACAAATGGAATGATAGATGTCACTCGGGAAGATCCGGTACATGGATCAGGAACTTAAGCATATGCGTTAAATGGAGCAGAACGTTCATCTCAGTCTGAATCACGCAGCGGGCCCGCATGACTGCTTGGCGGGCGGCAGAGGTGATCATCCATGAGGTGGCGGCATGGGGAGAGAGTCGCTTGGGACTCATTCAAAGGATCCCACACCCCAGATGACACAGTTTGCTTGTGTGTGTGCATATTAGCTCCCGTGTGGTGGCTTGGGGCTGACTTTAAATATACATCACACAAGAAAGACTGTGTTCCGTCTGTTGTGGAGGTGAAAATTACTCTGGAATCTCACTTTAAAATAGGATGGATGAGCTAATGCTTTTTCCTAAAGGCATCTGCTCGCCTCGACATTTGGTCTAGTGCTCCCAGCTGTGTGCTAGTCAAGTTTATGCCACTTGTCACTGTGAAATTAGAAAGCTAATCTATTAGGCGTGAATGTGTTGCATCTGTCAGTGTCTCGGGAAAGCATCTTGCTGTTTTATGGCTGGCTGAATTTTGACTGGTCACTGTTTTGCTCTCCTTGTGTGAGTGTTTCCATTCCATTAGGTTAGAAATTTGTGCACATGAATTTATTTGTATTTTTTGAGCACTTCACCGTTTTCAAATATACATATCGATGAATATGCAGTGTAAAGCATGCTGAGAGGAAGGAGGTTTAATCATAATGTTTCAGGAGGATATCCTGCAACACACTAAGAGCAGAACAACATCGCACACACACAAACCTGTTGATATGGATCCTTTTATTCTGTTGTGAAGGATGAGTGGAGTGATCCCCCGCTGGGATGCCAGTGTCAAGTACTGCTAAATTCAGGATCTTGATTTGCACAGAAGGCTTTTTAATCCAATGGCACTTTGCTGAGATAGCTACTTAGCTTTACTGACGTAAATGCCAAAAACAGAACATTTAGATCACTTGAGGATGACAAACAAAGTTGATTGCAACACGTTGTATGCTTTCCTTAATGTAGTTTATACTTTAAGTATACCTTAAGTTTACTTTATGCATTCTGCATTCTAATATCAATTGTACTGTACTCACAGTATACATTTAAGTGTACTATTTAGAAACTGCTTGGAGACAAATCACCGACTTTTTTATATATAAACTCGTTTTAGGTTAACAGCTGTATATTAAGTATAAGTATACAGTTTAGTAAACTAGTAGTTTTGTTTCAGTTTGACTTTAAAAAAATGTTGACATCATAATCCTGCTTTATTTGATAAATGTATTTACATTTAACTGTACATGTCTCTGTTTTTTTGTTTTCTCACATTCACAGAAGACAGATACAGCTTTACGATTGTTTCCAGAAAAAACGGTGTTGATCGGGTAAAATTTCAGCTTTAGAAAACTTTAGGAAAGCACTTAATGTGCTAAAGAAGTGTATTGAGCGCAGAAATATTACATCATGCAACAGCTGGACCATGTACGGCATGAGAAACCTGAATGTTTCGCACATCTAAAGCAGTCAGAATACATAGAATAACATGTAAGCACACCTTTAATCGGTTTATCAGTGTTTAAAGTAAATGTGAAGTATAAAAAATACACACAAACAACTCCATATACACTGTATGTGTCATGTTAAGACTAGCCCCGCACAAAAGACTAAAGCTGTCTTCATTGAAAACCAAATTATATCAGGCCTTTGTTTTGTCTCAAGGTGCACATTAATAATGTTTAGTTTTACATACTACTTAATATCCTAAATTAAAACCAAGTCCTGGCAAAAGTTCATTCCTATCTGGATAACCAACACATAGACAATTCATTTTATACAAATAGATATGTTCAAATGATAAAGACTTAAGTTATATCAGTGGCCTAGAAAAGGTTTTGGCATGAATAGTCTTCCTGTACGATGAGGACTCTGTTATGCTCTGTGCTCTTTATACAACTCCATTAGGGGCTTTTAACTGTTAATTACATAAGGTCTTGCTTCCATAAGCAATGTAATATTTTCACCCGATAGGTCACGGAGACAAACATTTGTTAATTCCATGTTAATGTCCTCTAATTACTTTTTAATGCAATCATGCAATTAAAAGCTTTTACATTATTTTGGTCTGGGCTTTGTTTAATGTCAACAAAAGAAAACTCTCATTAGTTATCATAGCTTTTTTTATTCCCCTGGATCTGAGCTTTCTGTCCGTTACACAGCAGTAGCTTTCCGTCCTGA
Organism: Triplophysa yarkandensis; assembly: GCA_033220385.1. Classification (NCBI taxonomy): domain Eukaryota; kingdom Metazoa; phylum Chordata; class Actinopteri; order Cypriniformes; family Nemacheilidae; genus Triplophysa; species Triplophysa yarkandensis. The sequence goes on from CM065661.1 coordinate 9,613,426, forward strand.
GAGCTTAAACTAGTAAAGCACACAAAACCGCGTCCATGTCTTCTGATGTGCATAGACCATGAAATAACCTTAAATGTCAGAAACAACCTTGTGGCGGTCATGTATAATCGTGAATAATTGCTGTACGCATTCAGCCGCAGAGACCCAGGCATATAAACTGTGCACCTTATTAGAGCACGACATAGGTATTAAAAAAGACCTGTAGTAACCTAGTGTCACCCCTCATGTGTAAAATACTGTACCTTTGTCCATATAAACATAAATCAATAATAATTATGTCATTATCTGATATCGGACGTAGAGTCACAGTTGTTTATAAGACAAGTTCATGAGTGAACATGAAACGTAGAAAACAGAAACTGTTATAGTCCAAGCCTGTAATCAAATCCCACAGGATGGGTTTAAAAGTGAGCAATGATGGGAGGAAAGCAAGGTCATTTCAGAGAGGACACAAATCATTGCACTTTGATTCAAGATTATGAAATTCAATGTTCAGTATCCAACACCAAAACATGTAGTAATCAAATGTGCCTTTTTCAAAAATAAAATTATTGTGAATCTCCAAAAACTCGGCATACCTAAATGAATCCTGTAGCTCATCTTGAGTCATAAACAGTATATTTGGGTGACAAAATGAGTCATAAGATATGAAAAAAATTAATACTTGACATACTTTGATTCTCATTTTTATTCTGGTTTATTAAACTTTTAAGTGAAACATAAAAGTATTTTTGAGTGATGAATTGGATTTCCCAAACAAATGTTTGAATTTTCTTTTCATTTTCATCTCTTTAAAAGCTAGTTCGTCACCAAAATGAAAATTCAGCAATTAATTATTTTCCTTTTCCTTGTTCGATAACAGGAGAACATCTGTTTTTGTCTAAGATTTAAATTTACATTTATGCATTTGGCCGACACTATTATTCAAAGCATCTTACATTGCATGATACATTTATGTCTGAGTACAGTATATGAAATCCCCGGGATCAAACCCGTGACTTTTGTGCTTCTTGCACAATGCTCTAACCACTGAGCAACAGGAAAGTAATATTTTCTGTAATGTTGACTTGGATCATGTTCTGTACTTCACAAATAACATGTATGTGCGAAATGTGTAGGACAAACTTGAGAACGCTACAAAGAGAGTGTGAAAAACTCCTGTCAGAAAGTCTTCAGACTAAACCAAGCACAACATGACCAGTGGCCTCCAAAAGCATTTATAGTTTAATGCAGGACTAGCAGCTTGTCATCCCATTTTTCCATCTGCTTCTGGACCTGTTCCAGGTCCTCAAGGCTTCAAAATGACCAGGTCAGATGACCACATACTGTATACACACTTTTGTTAAAGGTTTGGATGTCATTTCAGTTTACAGACATACGTTTAATGACATAATTTGAAACATCAGACATCTTGTTAAAGACATGACTGGAGGCTGTTTAAACAAAGTGAGAGACGTACAGTATTATTTATGGTATAGTGTTGACGGATGTGCTAATAAGATGCAGCAATGTGGTCTAAAGAGGAGACAGAAAATATGTTGGGATTGCAAATAGTCTTGTGTTAATTCTAAAGGAATTTAGGTGAGATGCATTTAGTTGTTTTCTATAAAACTTTCTATAATATCTGCTTTTCATCTAGACGGATCCAGCGTTTTCAAAGGGACATTTATTAATAGGGCCCCATGGTTTATAAATCTGAGAACAACAAACTCTGTAAAGATATTTCTAGGTTTTCTAAAACAAAGATTTAATGTTTAATATTAAACTCATTTAATAAGTGATTTAATATTTTTGTACATGGAATGTAATGATCATGGAATGTAATGATCATAAAGGAAAAGCTTAGGTTTTGTGAGAATGTGGCATTACTTCAAAAGTTTCTAAACATCACTGGTCTAAATTAACATACTTTACTCTTTTATACTTTTATAATTATTTTTAAACTATTATATACATGGAAAAGAATATATTAAAGTGACGACATAAACAAATGCCAATGCGCATTTGCAACAACAGATTAATACATTCAAATTGATTATATCTGATAAGAAGCAAGAAGAAGTTTTTTTTTATTTGTCTTAACCTGTCCAAATGTTTAATTTAGGACTGTGATACCAAGCTCAACTGCTAGTTTTAAATGTCCCATATTTTTCCTTTAATTGCCACAGAAGCAGAGGATTCATTCAATAAACTTTATATTAATAAAGGGAATATATAATATACATAATAATATACAAAACAACAACAAACTGCTTATTTAATCCAATTATTTAATATTTATAAAACATTTAAATAAAAAATGTGACTAGTAGAAAATTATTTGAATACAAAATTGTAATTATAATTGACTTTAATATTATAATATTCCATCCTGATCTTTGTTTTATCCAAGACAAGTATTTTTGATACAAAGATAAAGTAGCAAGTTAGCAGATGGTGTATCCGTGTTCAATCTCATATACAGTATCTTAACACTCCAATGCTGGTACCAGAATACTGTCTTTGCCTACAACTGCTTCCTTCTAAAATGAAAGTGAAAAGTGAAAAGTACAAGAAGAAATGAATATCATAATGCTTTATTTTCCCCCTCATGTTGAGAGTCTGACACAAGATCATTCACTTTTATCCACGTAGGCCCAGAGAGCCGGAGATGTGTTGATGTCTTAGAGATGTTCCTGCTGTGAAAGATAGATAAGAATGATATAGAAACGCCAAGAACAAATGTGGCTCCTTCTAAATCACATCATGTGAATATTAGTGTGGATGTTCAAACCGACAGAGGTACTTCATTGTGAAGGTAAGCAAAGAAAATCAAAACCCTCAAAGGTAAACTGTCCTGTTTTAAGCAAGTCGAATCCTTCCTATGATCTGTACCATAGATGGTACAACAGTGTGAATCAAACCCAATCAAAAGTTTCTAATTTATTCTGTATGTTTTAACAACTTTTATTGACAGGGCTGTAATTCAAATGAAGTTAGCCTGTTAAAGAAAAACCTCAGTTATTTTAATAAACTGGTATATTATGGTTGCATGCCATGTGGTTCACTCAAGCACAAGGTTCAGATCAAAAGCAGCTAATTTAATGTGCATGCTCTTCGCTGTGAGAGTGCATTAAAGGAATATCTCTTGTTCCAGTCAATGGAGAAAAACATAAAGTAGGTTAACTGCAAGAAAAAATGTGAGCATAAATACTCTTTCCCAATTGTTCAAAAAGGCAAGCAAATAAGTGGCAGTGGCCTATTTACAACACCTCAAACCAGAAGGATAGACTTGATCGAAAATAGTGAGCGACCCATTTCTGCTGGCACAAAATACATTTCTGTCCATACATTAACAATACCGTTGAGCTTGCCATTTCAGAGAGCTTCACAATGACTCATATATCAATAAGTGGTATTCATTCAGTTAATTGAAACTTTTATTCAGGTTTCTTGGCACACACAAATATATGATCTTTAGTTTAGTTTATACAACAACTTTTTTATTCTCGAATCTAATTGGCTGTAAGCCATACATACCATGTTCAAACAGTATCATCTTTGAAATCGCTTACGCTTTTTTGTTACTGGTACTTCAGAACTAAACACAAAACTGTAAGTAAAGCAACCACAGTAAAGGACTTCAAAGTGGTTTTCATAAAAAAAATTGCTCAGTTAATTTGTGGTTGTGTCCGCCATACAACCAGATAGAGGGAGACCCGATCATGTAAACAGGCGCACATTTCCAAAAAAAAATGAGAGTGATTGAGAGTAATGAAAATAATGCAGTCCCTCTTTTTTATTCACACCTCCTGCCTTATTATTTCTTATTATTAACTTTACCTAATTTATTGTAAGACATGACTGTTAAGAAGCAGTAACAAAGGTTTTTTTATCTGTTATGCTGGGATGGAATTTGTAGCGATAGAACGTAGTTTCTCAGTTCCTTAAAACCGGAGGGTTTAAAAAATGTGATTTTTTGATTTATCTACACATCTGTGCCGGAGAACTGTTGTATAAATGCAATATTGCTCTCGTAGTCGTGTGATACCATATCAGACTTACACCTCTTTTTAGTGAATTTAGCATTTGTGCCATATAATAGAAACAGCATCACCCACTATGTCAGTTTATTATGCCATTTAAGCAAAAACAGATACAGTCAAGCGTTCAAGTATTGCGAATCAAACAGTTTGAAAATATTTCAGGCCGCAGAAAAGGTGTAGCCCAACAGTTGCATTTCCAGGTGCCTTTCATCCAAATTCAATGTGTCTCTTTCTTCTCTCCTAAATGCACCAGACAGGTGAAACAGATGCCAAATAACAGAAGGTGCTTTCTTCCCGACATGAAAATACAGCTGTGGCTCTATACCTGGACCGTGAGATCAATTGGACCTGCTGCTGGCAGATGTCCAAAACAGAGACGCGTCCCCTTTCTTTTCACCTTTGAACTGGTATTGTGAAATAATAGGATTTGTTCCCTTTCATTTTTTTTGGAGTATGAAATGAAAAGAAAATTAAGATTTCAGCCCATTTCGATAGATATTTTTTGTCCTCCTATAGTCAATTGTCTCGCAGAGACATTCAGATGTTTCTTATTCTCTTCTGAAGGCCACAGGCATGTGCGGCACGGGGAGATCCTGTCTACCGCTGCAGAGCTGAGAAATTAGCATAATTTCTAAAGAGCTCGTTCTCATCTCGGCCTTAATTACTGAAGGGTTTAATCAGCCATAATAATGAGGCTGAGCTTTAGGCAGGTGAGAGACTCTTCTACACCCGAAACAGCGTGTGTCACCGGAGACAAAGAATGCCAATATGCCCTTGCCGCCGTCGAGGGTAACTTTTAAAAAAATGCAACCCGCCCATTGCGCTGTTGATATACAATTTTACCTTGGTTTCTAGGTTAATACTCCTGTGTCTGAAGCAAAAATAGCATTGCTGTAGGACAAAGCTTTTTAAAAAAAAGTACAATGTGTTGCAGATGGTCCATTTCTCATGTTATTTGGCGGTAGTCTGCTAATGCTTTTCTGAAAGGCTTTTTTGCCTCTATGTTTTTGGTAAGAGATAAGCTGTTATTGAGCGTGTGCTCAGAAAGATGCAGTAAGTTGTAACGCCCGGAGTTTGTCTGCTCTGAGGCCGTACTCGGTATGTCAATACTTTAATCCCCGAACGTTAAATTAAGCCGCCGTTCTCGCCCCTCAGCACAACGCCCACAGGCCCACACTAGTTAATAAAATCCGCTTAATAATAAAATAATTGACATTTATATTGTTTTCAGGCATTTAGGTAATAAAATACTCACTCGGTTATTACATTTTGAGAAATTAATTTTGAAATTGACTCTCTGAATAGTGTAAATAATTCAATTTAGTTACAACATGAGCCATTGTTTGCTTGAACCTGTTCACCTGGGACACAAATAATTTCCTATTAAAGGTCAATGAGGTCTTTCTTCATTAAACAGCCGGGAACACATTAGGAAATAAAAAAGCTTTTTTCACCTTTGGGAAGGGAAAAAACATCATACAATGGAGTAGCTGATGGTGAGATTAAAGGTTATAGTTGAAGTCATTATGGGTAATTTTAGAGAACACGTGATTGAATATCTGCTTTTGTGAATGATCACAGTCTGCAATGTCTTGGTCGAAGTGCCCTCAGAACCAAATTGATCAAGAGTGTCATATTTTTGAGTCATGCTTTAAAAATGATGAATGTCTTATTCAGAAAATAAGTTTGAGAGAAATGCACCCTTTCATTTACTGATAAATTGTTTTGTGGCATGCCAATATAAAACACTCTTTTGAAGAATTGGGAAACCAATATCTGAAAATGGTCTAGAAAACAGAGCCGGGCTGAGTACCAAAACACATTATTTTCATTCAGCAGTAAGGGCCGGGAAGAGAACAATAAGAAATTAGAAGGGCTAAAGAAAGAGCAATTTTGTAAAAGGGGAAAGCAGTGCAAAAAGTTACATTTTTCTTTTGCATAGTGTGTAGTTTAGAATCAATTTCAAATAACAACAACAGTTTTCAGGAATCTTCAAGCCTGGCTTTTAAAGTCTGGCCTTGTAAGGCTTAAAGTTGCCGTAAGCAATTTTCAAAACTGTTTGTGGATGTATGGTACCAAAGAAACCTACTGCAATGCAAAGAAACCTGTTAAGCCTCCATGCCTGGCTCCGTGTTTAACTGTGGTTTAATTGTTGTAGCTAAACATTTTAGAGGTGTGATATCGATAATCAATAAATTTGAGAGAAATAAACTGTTGGATTTTAAACATTACATCACTTAAATTAACGTGAAAGATTTTATTAAGTTTAACATTTTGTGATATTAAAATTGTGATACACAATTTTACTCAACACACACAGAACAAAGGTCTAGCAAATAAATAAAAACTTTTGATTTATGAGATGATTTACATTTTTTCCAGTGTTTCTCAGAAATCACTTACTGCACCTTTATATAATTTGAGTTAACCTTTTACAAAACAATCTTTTTTTATCTCATATAATGTGATTCACATATCATTTCTCTGTTACGACGTCTTTCAAACATTTCTTATTACTCCACTCAAAAATGCACAGAACGTATAGAAGACACATTTATTGTAAATAAGTATTGTGATGTGAACAATACAACAGTGCTTAAACTTTCACATAGAAATGTTACATACACTATGCTGTTTAAAAAAATGTCCCCTAGTGTATTAAATGTGATTCATTGGCCAAAGAGTTTACTGTTTCCCAAACGCTTTATGTTTCATTCCCAGTAAAGAGCACACAGAGGCACACATAGTATTATAACCGAATACTACAGTATATTGATGCATTTCATATAAACCTGGATCACAAAATAACTCCTTTAATAAATGATTTGATCTTGTGCAGTCTGCCGAGTCATTTTATTCATCAATCTATGTGATTTACAACATAGAACTGGACAACTTGGTCGATTTAGCTACTACTTACAAATATCAGGTTATATTGTTACTATTCTGGCGTTATGTAAAAATATGACAATATTATATCATAAAAGAATATGATAGTACAGTATACCTTCGGCAAAATCGGACAAATAACAGTTAATTCAGTAATAACAGTGGGTTTATGCTTGTCAGAAGTGTTTGAGGTATTACATTTCAAATGAATAAAAATAGAGAGGTGGGTGTTAGAAATGAACCAGTTACACATAACACAAACTAACATAAATATCAGTCGCAGAGGGGTTGTGAAGCTTTTTTTTACCATGAAATAAAGGGCAAAAGCATTGTATCACAGCCTGTAGTACATGTCTGTGAGAGAATCCAGAATCAGTTCATCTAAACATGATCACAGCATTAAAGTTTATCTGGTAATTTGAAGCCCTTTTATGGTGTACCGTACAGCTGATGGATTGCATTTTATATGTCTGAAGCCAACTTTTTGATCTAAGAGAATAAAAACCTTCCTATGTTCTCATATATACAGGAGGAGAATATTCATTCACTGTATAACAACTTGCCAGAGACTCTTGCCCAGAATGCCGAAAGTGAGCGTTTGTAATGAACAGCAAGGCACAATGAGGGACGGAAACAACAATCGACACATGTGCACACTTAACATGATACGGTTTCAAACATGTTAACACATTTAAAATGACAGTTCAACCAAAAAGGGGATTGTTGTCATCATCTACTTACAGTCTTGTCATGGAAACCTATATAGCTCATTCTTCGCTGAACACAAAAGCTGAGTTACCAGCATTCTTCAAAATACTTTCTCTTGCAGTCTGCAGAAGAAAGTCATACAGATCAAAAATGATAAGAGGGTGAGTAGATTATAATCTTATAGATTTTATTTGTGAGGAGTGAATTCTGTCAAATGATTTCTATAGTTACTTTCATTCGCTTCAGCGCAGTGTAAAGAGTCTTGTTTTAGATTGCGGTTCAAGTCTCATTAGCCATACGCATTTGCCTGGTGCAATTATCAGTTACCGTTACAGCAATCACTAGGAACCAGGCAGTAAACAGAATATTAACAGAGCAATAAAACAGTCATTTGTGTACATTATAAGTTTACGGCGGCATTTTACCAATGATGATGATCAAATGATGACATTAGGGCATATACTGAGACGTGCCATGCCGTTAAGGGCACTTTTGGTAAGTTACGGAGTGGGTTCATGTGCCTGGACTTTATTTGGGGAGCAACGAGAAGTATGTCATATAGATTTTTCATTTGCATTCTGAACACATAGTTGTGGTTTGTTTGCACCAGTAATTACTTTGCATCAAAAAAAACATAGTGTAAATGCAAATGAATTCTATAAGTGGCCACCATTTAAATAACAGCAGATCATTTCTCACATGCCCGATTCTTATTTCAATGTTTCATGATTCAAATTATGCAGTCTAGGATGAACCTCTGGGATCCTGCTGTGAAGTCTATTAAACCTACACAGATCTTCTACATTATCTGTAATAATCCCCATTGACTTCAGGAGAAAATGTACAGTAGTGAATTCACTACATGAATTATTTTTAAGAAACGTCCCCTCCCTGGGGAAGTGTTCCTGTAGTGGGTTTTGAGTCATCGGGTCACCTGCTGTGAGATACTCAGGTTTAATAGATGTTGAGTGGACTCGCTGACTGACAGAGCCGTGGTCATGATGTCAACCTTAAGTGCTACTTTGTCACAGAATTGTTGTTGCAGTGACGCACGAAGTCCGATCTCAATAGAGTAAAACTCTAGACTTGCATTGGGAAAGCCGTTTCGATGTTGTTTCATTGTTAAGTTGATGTGATAAATAATCATTCATAAATTTGCATAAAGCATGATTTAGATCCAGCTCTGCCGTCTGTAGATCTTTAAATGACTTACAAAAATACCAGTCACACTTCATTTTGAGCATATAAAATAATGTCTGACCTGAAAAAAAATAACAAAAGAATGTGATGTCAGGCTCCAGGGCTTCTGTACTGAATGAAGTACAAATAATATATTGAAAATCTTCAAATACACCATCAAGTTCAGTTTTAAGCAGCATTTGGGTACTTTTTGATGCACAACCAAAATGTTTTAGGTATAGGTGCTTTGACCTGTTGGTCATTTATCCATCATTATATGAATTTACAGGTCAGAAGTTGGAACGTGTATGTACATTAGCATGATAACATACATTTATAAATCAATGAAACAAAGTTTAGTATGATTCACTCCAAAATACAAATTCGGCCGTCATTTATTTACTCTCATGTCATTCCAAACCTGTATGAATTTCTTCAAATTATTGTAACCAAACAACCTTGGTGCTCATTGACTTCCATTGTATCAACACAAAACAACTTAAACATTTCTGGATGTATCACATACAGGCTTTGAACGAAATGGGGGTGAATATCTTATGACATTATTTTGATTTCTGAGTGAACAATAACATTAACCCCACTATACATTAATTAAAGTACATACATACATTTAAGTGCATTGAAAAATCCCTTATTTCCAGACCAATCTTACGTCAATGAGACCCCATTATACTGCAATATAAAACTAGATTGGAATTAAAATCAGTTGTCACCTCTTAGTGCCAAAGAATCTGTAGGTCCTTATGCTAAATAAATCTGCTTCTGTAAGCTTCACATCATGACGCCAAAGACGAGAAGAGCGTCTACTTAATATTTTATCAATACTAAAAAGACTAAAAACGCAATAATGGCAGTGATAGCAACAATCTGGTTCGGCATCAGGTCGAAGGCCTTTCACCCTTATCTTAACATTGGAAAATAACAAATGTCTATCATTAACCCTACATTCATCAAATTCTATAATCTACCGTTACACAGACGGTGAATATGCGATACACATCAAATAAAAATAAACCAACAAAGGGGAGAAATGTGTCGAGAACACTGACGAAACACGGTAAACAATTGATCTCTTATATTTTATGCATCTTTGTTATTGAATCGCCATGTGTTTGTTGAATATAACACGAGATCTCAGATGAGTTCTTCTGTTTTCTTAAAGGCACAAGCCCAGCGTTTGTCAGGATATAGCGTGTTAAACTGCTACAGGTTTTTGGTGCACACACTCTTAAAGGTCAACCATTGTTGAAAAGAATTTCAAATTGAGCAGGAGACACAGTTGTCCTCACATCATCTGCTCCATAGATGTTCTTCAGATCAGAGGAAGATTTCGACACTGTTTGTCATGGGTAACATCTGTTATATACAAGTTTGTGTGAAAAACAGGATTGCTTTCTCGTCCAAGTTCCTGCTGTCGTCGGGAAACATTTGTTTGGATAAATGATGTCGGTCCCATCTCCAGGTTCATTGCATTGAATGTCATCATGTTGATTGATGGCCTTAACATAAACTCATCACTACAGGTGAGATTGTAACGGAATGGACACAATGAAAAAACATTATGCTTTTCCTTTCGAACGTTGCAGAAGTCCTACGTGTGCCTGTTCGGTGCACAACCGCTCAAAGACAAACAGCACATATCAGCCGACAGATAATGGGCTGTGCAGAACTCGAGCCCAACTGCTCTTTCAATGTTTCTAGCAGACCAGCCTCTTAATCCACACTTCTATCTTGGTCACACTTCTTGTGTTATTCGTTCCATGCATCCACTCAGGACCGGCTCGATAAACCCACTGCTCTGGCCCCAATTACACGGTGACCTCGGTCTTGCTGTTGGTGACAAAGTATGGATGGGGCGGCAGGTAGTGCTGGCTGTGAGCTGAAGTGAGCTCATTCACTTGCTCCACAGCAGTGCCATGTTTCCTGGGAGCGTACGTGTGCCGGCGGCCCAGCGTCTCCGTCGCCTCCCACCCCTTCAGCATGCCGGGGTTGGCGATGGTGTTCGAACCGAAAGCCAGCGGGTGGGAACTGGGGACCTTGGTGCTTTTGGACTTGTGTCCATTCTGCTTTTGGCAGGGCAGCTCAGGACTGTAGGGATTTGTGGGCTCCTGTTCCAGACTCACTGAGTGCATGGGAAGGGCGGTACCTTTTGTTGCCAGGTCGGCCAAGTGCCGTCTGTTAGTGTAGAAGTTTTCATTTGCCTTCTCAGCTGGAAACAGAGACAGAGAGAGCAAACTCAATAATGTTTCATTAAACAAATGCAAAAAATCATCTTGATTGCAGATTAGGTTTTTTCCCAACGCAACCGGGAATTACAAATTTAATGGATCAAGCTTTATTACTTGTTTTCCCATAAAATCAGTTTTTCATCTAAAACTGATTCAATGCATTTCTCAACAAACAACTAGAGCAGCCTTGGTTTAATGTTAATGTTTTGAAGCTTCACCGTCTTGCTCACTGTGAACTGTTGTTGTGTTAACAAAAGTTAGTTGGAGAAGTGATATATATGTGGAAGTATATTATAAAAGGTACAGCAACCACAAATTATTAATATATTGCGGGTACTTATCTATATATGAAGGTTTATGTATGTCTGTACGCTACTGATCAAAAGTTTTGGGACACTTACTTATGCTTTCATTATTTTCCCACTTTTTATAATAATAATAGTAATAATCATAAACTTTTTATTCAAAATTAAATGAAGGGAACTGTGGGAATTCAAATGTTTTAACGGCTTGTGTTTTTGGTCACAGTTGTAAGTGTGTGCACTCTGTATGGGTTAAATGCAGACCATGAATGGGTGGGTATGGGTCACCATACTTGGTTGTATGTCATATGAAACAATGGAAAAGATTTAAGGTATGAAGACCCAAATGTTTTCAGAAATGCCTTGAAGCCTTGAATTTTTTATTGCTCTTTCTTTGTAAGCATCACTTAGTGTTGTTCACATTTGCATCTTTTGCACACTCTTTTGCAAGTTTGTTATTTTAAATAAAGACACACGGCAAGCATTCTCAAACAGAGAGCAACATGGTTGCATATGGATACGGTGCGGCATTCTTTTTTCATGTGGAACTCTCTCTTTTCTACTGAGAACTGTGTCTGCTGTAAACGTGTTTTAATGTCCAAAAATAACAAATAAACAAAGTTTAAGGAACACTTGACTGACTGCATTTGTTATGAACATTTAAAAATTTTTTATTTTTCTAGCCACCATAATCAAATCGTAAAAAATTTTATCGGGACAGCCCTAGCACACTTAATGCATTTCCACAGACTTTGGGTTGTTTACAAAAACCATGCAAGGCACACCTTACATATTTATAAAGCAAGTTGTTTGGTTGCCATCGTGAGTAATGATCATGATAGTCTGGAGGTACCTTTTGCAACCTGCATATATTTCATTTTAACTTGGTCTCTATTTGTTTTCTGCTTGAATCTAATGTTTTTTTTTTATGCAACCCAGTCTAAATTACCAGCACTAGCATAAAGCTTTTTACAATTCCAAACTAAATCAGTTTGGGCCTCAAATCTATCTGTTCGAAATGAGTTTTTTACTGTTGTTGTTTCTCATCAGTAGTCATTATGCATTTGAAAATCACTTTGCACTTTGCAACTCAGCTTAAATGGCTTATCATGTTGCTTTTGGATAGAATGACTTTATGCACTGCCAACTGACACAATCTGACAACAAAGTCAGCTGCATCCACACTGACATTCGAACGGTGCCCAACAGCTTTGCTTGTGAAGGAATTATAAATGTTTGCTACAGTTTTTGTTGCAGGCATTGTCAACCCTCAACCGTAGACTAGAGTGAAACAAGTCTTGCTTAACATCACACCAGTCAACAGTTAAAACTACACAAATGTGTTTTCAGGCCATGTCAGTAATCATTTCTTTCTGGTATAACATCCATCCAACAGTATCACTTTCAAATTTAGCCAAGCTATAATTGGGATTGACTATGCACTGCTTGAAGTCTTCCTCATTTCACCGTGACATTTTCCACATTTTAATTAAATATCCGTTTAAATGACCTTTTGAGCAGGCTTGACACACCCGGATCGCAGATCTTATACATCATGCCACAACGGCCGGCGGACGAGAGAAGAGTTAATCTCTGATCAGACGTTTTCATTTACATGAAACCCTCAGAATACTGCCCATCAGAGGAAGATGTGGGTACTGTGATATAACTCGGAAACTGGCGGATGCGGTTTGACACATAGGCCTGTTTTATATCTCAGTGCCTCCAGTTTTGTTTTCAAAGTGATTTGTATTCACCGCAACACTGCAGTGAATCAGACAATGAAAAGGTTTCAGCTGCGTCCAATGTCACAAAGACAGTCTGACATCATACGTGTCGCTGCTGTCTGCTCTCTGCGAGCTGTCATTTCATGCCTTTGCTGAACTTCGCTTGCAAACCGGCTTTAATGATTTTGGTTGATTTGTAAAAGGACTAAACATGATGTCACAATGAAGCATTACTATCAAGTCCCTGGGAAATGGAAGTTGAGATCATATTTGCTTTTGTATTCTGACGCATTTCTAAGCAAAACAGAATATCTGGGAAAATAGTTGGCGTGGCTTGTTGTCCATTGTAATTTGATTGGATGAATACACACAGGCGCTGCATTTTGAAATAAATGATTTCATCTAAGATTGGGAGCAAGCAGAGGAAGTGCATTTTAAGATGTTGATTGACATTCAACATGAATTTAAAAAGAATATCATACACACTTGTTAGTTATTTAAAATAAACTGCAATATTCCATGCATAAAAGATTTTTTAATTTTTTATTTTAACTAGAAATTGTAATAGTTTAACTGTTTTAGAGTAAAAGTTAAAACACAATATTTTTTTATTATAATATGTATGGTTTATTAATAAAATAAATCATTTTTAAATATAGCTTCATATCCCGTATTTGAAGACACAGGTGGCCAATCTTACTGTAGTGAGATTGACTATGGCATTTTGGCAATATGGTTACCATGGCAATATTGTTTTAAGGGTGCAATCTGTAGCTGCATTTCTTATGCTCCAGTGATTGAGAAAAGCAATGGAGGATTTCACAGAGACATTGCATGTTCCACACTACTTTTTAAAAGCGGTTTTGAAGAAAATGGATCATTTGATATTGTAATTTTCAGCAGATTTTGCATCTAAAAAGGTCACGCCATGATATATAGTTCTTCTTTTGGTCACACGTCATCATGTGATAAGAATTTGGTTTATTGGACACATGCGACTGGTCCGAAATTGCACAGGGGTCTTGCTAGTTGCTGGTTTAAAAATCATTCATATTTTAATAATGTTATATTGATAATATATTTTACTACACATTTATATTAATATTTAATGGTATATAAATTGTTTAATAAAAAAAGTTATTTACGAAAGTGTACCGGAAGTTTGGGCCACCAAAGCTGGCATTAGTTGAAACCATCTTAAAGAGAGCCATTGGACAACACAGATTATCACATATAAATTAAAATATGTTGTTTACCAATCAAAATCTTTAAGGAACAGTTTAACCTAAATTCAAAATGTTGGCATTGTGTTTTGAGACCTCTCTGCATCTTCAGAGAACAAATAAAGTTATTTTAGATGACATCCGATAGCTTTCTAGTCCTCATTGTTGACAAAATGATATTAGTACCGCGCATTCAGGTTGTGCACCATTGCATGTATCATTCAGTGTTCAAGCATGCAACTCCAACTTTCATGAATACGTTGGAGACTGTCATGGAGAAGAGAAAATTGTTGAAGTGTTTGGATAAACAGCCTTACCCACAGCCTTGAGTGAGGCATACTTGTTGAGCTCCTTCCCGGCTTGGGACGTCTCATACGGGTGAGATACCTGTCCGAGGGACGGGTACTGGCTCATGGTCTGCATCAGAGATGAACCGGGTGCAACACTGTTTATCTGGGTGCCCTCTAAAGCAAAAACAAAGACAGAACAGATTAGAGGAAAAACCTAAAACACATGCGCGTTTCCATTTTTATTAAGATATTTGGCAGAGGCTTTTATACATTCTTTATTAATACGTGTGTTACCTGTGAACAGAAAACCCCGACCTTTGTGCTGCCAACACAATGCTCTACCAATTGAGCTTCAGTGCCATGTAACTATTTTTGCACCTATTCTTTCCATAAGTGTTAGAGCTTCGTTCAGCAGACGAGGTGAACGGGTTTCTCCACCGAGAACAATTGCAGCTGAATTTAGAAGCCAGGGATTTACATTAACATTTTGTCTGGATGACTTTTGACTGACCATTTCTGCTGAAGCATCTGGTTGCTTTTGTTTTAATGCGAGCGTTCAACAGTATCGGGATTTATTTCTTTTCATATCACCACCCACACGTGTCTTTCTTCAGTGAGTTCCTTTTTGTAAAGTTGTGATGCTTTATCATAGACGCCCAAGATAAGATTGAACAATGTCTTAAGCTGTTTGAGGTCTGTTTCATCGACCCGTCAACACAACTTTTGGATTCCGTCTTTGGTGATTCACTTAATGCCACCCCCAGGAAGCAGATCATTAGCCATGGATTTCTGGAGCCCCAGCCAGGCTCTCCTATGCCACTAATCGAATCCTTTTGAACTGCTAATGTTAAAACATGTTAATGCTAAAAGTAATGGTAAGCTCCTCACGGGATCCCATGTGCTACCCTTGCCCGTTTATTCTATTAATGTTTTCCTTATTCATTTTGCTTTGTCTTTTCAGTTTTGATAAAGGTAAGTTGGTAACTGTGAAGAACGCGGATGTTATAAATCAAAAACGCTTTTCAAGAGATTGCACCAGACCATCGCGCTGACATCTGGACAACTGAAAGGGGCACATAAGCATGGCAAATCGACTGGCCTAGTGCCGTCTGGCAAGAAGAATCAACCAGATGTTGTGGGGAGTATTTCTAACCATTCTGATGAGTCATGTCAGAGAGAGAAAGCAAACCCCCGTATCAAGAAGATTTCACGAACAATCCACCAGCGTCAGACGCTCTGTGCATTTACAGTACTCACTCTATGATGATTTATATCTATCAAACTCAGTGTCGCCCAATCTTTCTTTAGTCTTTTGAAGAATTTTAGTTGTTGAACTCTCATTGACCTGTTATTGTCTTGGAAACCCCTTTGAGTCTATTTTTTTATATCTGGCTGGCTATTAGCTGTCGGATTGTACAGTTTGTAATACAGGTTGCAGTGGAGGGCTCTTCTGTTCTAAACAAAGTAATCTTCATAAACCGATGGACTGAAGCTCAAAAGATCCAAATTCTAATCTACAGAACAATTTTTAATTCAATCAAGTTATAAATATATTAAAATAAAGGGATCGAATATGAATAGGATTATTAGGTTTTAAATAACTCCTTTTTGATAATTGTTTGCCATAAAGCTCATCTTCCACTATCAAAATTACATATTTAAATGTTTTGCCTTAAAATACCTTAAAAAAACTGTAATATCTAAAACTAAAAGGGAAACCGACACCATACACAATATAGTCAGAATACAGACTGATTCTCATCAAGAGTCATCCATATAAATCATTAAAAGCGCTTTTAAATCACACTGTCACTATAGGCAAACCATTAAACACAATACTCATTGGAAGCAAACTAGATTAAAAAAAATGTTTAATACAAAATTAATATTTTATTTATTAATGCACTTATTATTTGTCCTGTGTGGCATAACACATCTATTTTGTAGAATCTTGGTATCTACAGCAGTGGCAACAACTGATGACTTACATAGTTATTTCCCCATACAATACAAGTATCCGCTAATGTATGGAACATTCTTCCAAATATCTTTTTTGTGTTCATTTGAATATACAGTCATTCCTATTTGAAATAAATGAAGGTGGTAAAATGATAAATATATGATATTACTGATTATTGTTTTTTCTATTGGTATTGAAAATGTTTGGTAAAATAATGAAATATTGGTTATTTCATAAAAGTAGTCTCATCTGATCGATGGCCAGTCAATAATTTTTCGTTAAAGGTCAAGATAACTATTTTTTTTTCAAGAATCTATACACTTGCTAGAATACAATTGTTTTACTTACTGTTAGAAGAAATCATTCTTTCATGTATATAATGAATCATCTACATCATTAAAATATTTGCTTGTAAACAGATTATGCTTTCACCATTAAGAAAACAATGTGAATCATTTGATTTCCTCGGATTCCAAACATAAAGTTCTCAGCAAAGCGTCGGTTAACATGCTTCTAAACCAGGTGTTCAAAGTACTGTATCTAATTAAATGTGAGGAAATTAATTACGCCATGATGGGGCATCTCTTAGGCAGTGAGATTATTTCCAGTTCTACAATCAAAAGCGAAGATGAAAACAAGTCATTAAGCTCTAAAGCTATAATAAAGGTGGGTTAAAATGTCCCATCACGCAAAATGAAATGGCTGTCCCGGGGTGCGTGAATGATTATTGATTGTCTTCCGAATCCATCTTTCATATGCCAAGCGTAACCCACAACAGCCTTATCTACACAAGCAACTTCCAAGCGGCTGTTTCTGTGGCCCCCGTCCCAAATTTCTAACTCAATTTGCATGGGTTAGCTGTGAAACGGCAGCTGTGGGTTTGGCGGCAGGTAATGGATTTTCATATCCGCTGACAGTGACGAATCTTCTTTCTGACATGATCATTATTCAAAGCAAGTATGATGCTACCTTCTGCTTATTGGTATTGATGCAGAGAGACACTTGTGGCATTGTACAAGACACAGACCTGATTTACCATTAGGCCATGTTATTACCTT
The DNA here is from genome assembly GCA_033220385.1 of Triplophysa yarkandensis. NCBI lineage: Eukaryota > Metazoa > Chordata > Actinopteri > Cypriniformes > Nemacheilidae > Triplophysa > Triplophysa yarkandensis. The sequence goes on from CM065661.1 coordinate 9,631,036, forward strand.
TAGGCTTGGGAATGTATGGTCTCGTGCCTTACAGTATAGACGCAGTGCATGTGTCTGTGTATTGCAAAGTATTGATTATACTATCCAATATGAGGCTCATGCATATAGCTCGGATACAGTTCACATGCATTACATATTCACTGTGATGAATGAAACATTTCCTCCTGTATCTATACCACAGTTACCAACTTGAAAAACGGTGGAAATAATATTATTTCTTTCCGACAATATCCCATCTCCTCATCCAGTACAATCACGTCCTATGAGAGCATATGACAGAAGAAATTACATGAGTTTGGGGAATAACCGGCTTCCGTTTATACAAATGTTACTTCCGTAGAGAAGCCTCTATACTTTTTTTTGCTGTTATTGGTTTGCCATTCAAGCTTTAAATGAGAAGTAAGGACAAGGACAGTTTTTTGATACTTATTTATAAAATTTTAATATTTTGGAAATCATTTATCATTATACATGTAACAATACATATTGAATAATAAACAACTGAATGTTTTTAAAATTTATAAAGTAAAAAACTTGGTGAGAGTTTTGCTAGCCGCATTTCAAACATTAATTCAAAAATAATAAAGGAGTCTTGTTTTTGTTAAAAAAAAATATATAATATAAGTATGACATATTTCATAAATATGAATATATCAATCACTGAAGAAAACAATTAGTTGCATTTACGTAATTTGATCATATAACATTGGTAGCACAAGTTATTCTATATCAACTAAATTAAATTGTGTAAGAACCATGGAACATAATGAAATTAAGTAATTCCAACAAACCATTTTAAGTGTAGTAAACGTTTAGCCAGAGCTCATTATATAGATAATTCACAAGCTAGATGTAACTAAGAATATAGTTCCCAAACTAATTTTATGGTATGTATATAGCAATTGAGCAACAGCAAGTGAGATGAGTGTGAATGATAATGCTAAGAGATCCAGAGAGAGAGAGAGAGAGAGAGAGAGAGAGAGAGAGAGAGAGAGAGAGAGAGAGAGAGAGAGAGAGAGAGAGAGAGAGAGAGAGAGAGAGAGAGAGAGAGAGAGAGAGAGAGAGAGAGAGAAAGAGAAAGAGAGAGAGACATTTATCAGACATGTCAGCTATGCGTGAGATGTCACTCTTGTTTGGGATCTCGTCACTTCGCTGCCAAATTGTCTGATTGGAATTTAGCCATATTTTGAAGAGAGCAACTTAATGCACATATCGATTTCCTTCTCAACTGGGATTCAGAAACATTATTTAACACACTAATAAACATGAGAGATGAAAGTTCTGAAAAATTACCATAGACATTTTTATATATAATGAAAAAATTACCCATATGAACCAAAAAGTAAAGTATGTTATGATAAAAGATAAAATAGTTTTATGGTAGTTTTATTACTATTTAAATTTTTTCTCATTTAGAGTTATGTGCTCTCGTCGCTTTATGATTTGAACATTTATTTTTATGTTGTCATATAAGTAGAATAAATTTTAGATTTAGTTTCCATGTTATTTGTATTCAGTTAACAATTTAATACCTTGACTTATGTCGGATTCTCAAATAACTTATCTTTTCTTTTAATTTCTTATTTAAACATAAAATATGAATATAAATGAATTCTTTAAATTTTCTAAAAAAAAACCTTCTACATTTTAATTGATAAAAAAATTCTAATATTTGTGAAAATTTTATTGTTGTATTTATTATTTGTATTGTTGTATTTATGATATTGCTTTATTTATGATTTGAATTTATTATCTCTTAGTTTCTTATCTATTTATTATTTAATTCAGCTTAGCGACTGTATTTGAAGTAGCAAACACACAAGAGTTTGAATAATTATAAGAATAAAGTATAAAAACATAAAACAAACTTTTTAAAGACACCATATTCCAGTATTTGTGGTGTCAAGTTATAGTTTTGAGAAGCCTACTTAATGCTGTATCGCAATGATAAAAAGAGATAATGAATAAAGAAATTGGGCTAATTACAGTCTCATTCCCCACTGGTCAAAAACAGATATCAGTGCCGAGCTAATTACTTCAGAGAGGCCGTGAAATCATCTGTTGTGTCTGATAACCAAAAGGTGCACAGCATGTGGGAGATATAGTTAACATATTAGAAATGTCTCCATTGCTAAAAAAATAGAGATTCTTTGTTCATTACACAACACATTTCTGTCCTTGAGTGCAGAGAAAATTATTCCAGAACGTGATGTATTTTATTCCAGTCAGATTCTAGCCTGCCATGTTAGAGCAGCAACATAATCAAATTTGTCAAGGCCTTTTAGCAGAAGGACACAAAAGTTGTCAGAAAAATCAAAGCCGAGCTTAAAAGAGTCCAAACCAGATACAGATACTTTACAGATCCTCATTAAAGATGCATTAGAGTATTTGGGGATCTAAACACAATAGCGCCATGGGAAGGGCACACAGGTTCATACAAAATAAGATATCTATCCAGTCCAAACTGGAATTTCCCTATCCTATTTTAAAATAAAGAACAGATTTACAAGGCCCTTTTATAAATATTTATTTATCATGAATACGGCGGAGACGGTTTTCAGCACAGGACATGCACACAGTATGATAAAGGTCACTGGTGTGTGTCTGGGTTTGCTTTATTCTCAGGTATGTCATGACCTTCGGCTTCTCTTGTCACAGATGATGGCCTACTGTCAATTTTCTGCCTTTAAATAAATCCTCATCGCTGCACAGTAAGCCTGTTGTTTTTACAGACCACCAACTAAAAAAAGTGTTCCTTGTTTTTATTTTTTATTTTTTTATGTACTGTAACTGTAATAAGTAAATGTAAGAAATAAATGTAAGAGACATTAATTCCTACAATTGTCAAGCAAGAATATCTGTTCAATGCTCCAAAATTGTAAGCAGCTAGGGCATCAGACAAATATAATAAATAACACTTTTTGCAGTGTAAAATAACATGTTTTTATGGTCATTTTGCAGACTTCTTAGTTTTTTTGCACTGTCTAAAAATATGATGTTTAAAATCTCATTAAAACACTAACATTTTGGCAGCTGACCAGAAAAAGAAAAAAAATTACTGCAAGATTAAGACTTTTAAGGTTTTTCTTATCAATTTGCATTCACTTTCTGTTATTATTTACAATATTTATCAAATACATTGTAATCAACTGCCGTGAAACCTATCATTTTCCAGCAGCTGTGGTACCAGAATATACCAAAATTGTAATTTTATAATTATCTGTGTCTTTTTCATCTTTTGACATTTTTACTAAAGGCCTATAAAAAATATTTTCAAACACTGAAATTACAATTCGCATCTGTATTATTATCATATTTTAAGAAATAAACAGTAAAATTCTGTATAATCACAAGTTCATTTTCTTCACTTGTTTTGAAAAGATAAAACCAAACATCAAACCGCCTGTAGAAAATGAAGTCTAAGACTTATTTTAATCTATGGTTACATGACTCATGACACAAACTTCATGTGGGTAGCCTTCTTAAATTTAGAAACCTTTATCTGTATATCCATGTCTCCGCAGGAAATATGAACTCTGTGTATGTTGTGATGTTAGTGGCTACATGCACCAATATTCTGCACTAAAGAAATGATCTAAAGCGACTTCTTCCTTGCAGAACACATCATTCAAGATATAATAAAAAAAACACTATGTCTTGTTTGTTAAATATTTAAATATCTCTATATTTTATTCTCAAAGCATCTGGTCTCAGACAAACCATCCTAAAAACATTGAGTCACATTCAATCCAACTGAAGCGGCATGCTTGATAGTGCAGTAGTGATGTTTTACAGGGTTCAAACAAGCAGCCCATTAGTTTCCAGTGCTCATCTTTAACCACTAGGTTACAACACTCCAGTATGCTCCTCTCTGCACAGAAATGTACAGCAAACAGAGTAAATAATGAACTTCGCCGGTGAGCATCGAATAAACTTTGGGCATGTCTCTTGCAACTCTCTGCAATCTTGTTCTGTGGCAGCCCCTAGCATACATGTTTCATATTTTCTATTTATTAATCCATTGATAAATCTGGAGCCACACCTTCTGACCAATGAATTTCAATTATTTTACAATTATTTTTCCACTCATTAAAGAGGAATTTTGTTACCTACCTATTATTTGAATACAAATATTCAAAATGTTCAAAACAGCGGTACTCTCTGTCCCATCACTTTTGTTAAACTTTATCTAAGCCCCATCATTAATACGGTTTTTCCTCGTGCGGTTATTATCCATAAATATTCAATAGCCCATCCTTAGCCTCAGATTCAATAAATATTAATGGACATAGATCAGAACAGCATTAACTTTTACACACTCTTAAATATTCACCTAGTTCTAACTCAATACCACTGTTTGCTCTTCTGCAAAAGCCGTCTTACTATTCCTAGACAGCCTTGAGAGACACAAAGACAAGACTTTTGCTTTTTCAGTGAGTTACATCACAGTGAACAGAGAACATAATCTAACATGACAAACAACACAAGAACATTTAAGAAACTATTCAAGTAAATCCATACACAACAAACTTGCTTTTACATTATATAGAAATATAGATAACTCATGGCAAAGGACTAAGAATGGGGATTTTAGTCCTGGAAAAAACATTTGGTATTTAATTCATTTTAAAGGTAAAATGAAAGTCTCTTACTGTAAGTTCAGTACCATTTCAGAACATAAATAAGAGGTTTTGAAGAATGTTGTTAACCATAAACCTTTGGTCCTCGTTGACCGCACACAAAACCAATTCAACGGGGACCAACATTTTCTTTTACAAACATTTTGCAATATATTTTCTATTGTGTTCTGATGAAGAAAAAGGTCATTTTGGTTTGAAAAGTCAAGAGGGTGAGGAATAATTACAGAATTTGTAAATTTTAGGGTGAACTACAGTATTAATTTAAATGTGCTCTTATGATCAATGTTGCAGACTTCACATCTCGTCATAGTAGGTTCACCATGTTGACGCATACATAATCTATTTGTAAATCGAAATTGTTTCATCTTGTTTAGGGCCAGCATTAGGCCAGTATGTGGTACTTTATGGACTTGCAAGCCCATTTTTCTATAATGATATTTTCTTATCGTGCTCCAAGTGTAATAGTTCGACCCAGCAGCCGGATACTAACCATTTGACATCAATATCTGAGTCCAAATTTGAATGTGATACACAACATGAACGAAAAAGAAACGTGATTTAATGTGTAATCCTGCCCATTACCATAACCTAAACTATTAATACGCAACAATTTAAGAATATATTTCTTTAGGAGACAAAACATACAGCAGAAATTAGTTTGATTTTAGTGGAAATTTAGTTACAATAATAAAAAATCTGTCATCATTTACTCACCCTCTTGTCATTTCAAACCTGTATGATTTCTTCTGTAGAACACAAAGAAAGATATTTAGTAGAATGTCTGTAACTGGCACCTTTTCATATGCAAACATACATTTTTCCAGTCAACCTCCCTAACGAAGTTAGTAAAAGCTTTAAAACATTCCAAAACATTTATCTGAATCCGTTCAGTCTCTCTTTGACACTGACCAAACATAGTAATAACCTGATTTTTTCTGGCAAACACTCAGTCCAAAAACTCTGGAAAATAAATCCCCAGGGAACCACTTCTGCCACTGAAGAATGTAGACCGGAAAAAAGTGGACCCATTTCTCACTGCAGTGCCATGAAATCCAGATTGGACTGACCCACTTCAAGAGTGAACATCACCACTGGGCTTTATATTTGACTGAGAGGAGGTGTGCTGTCAACTACTCAATGACATGGATTTTAAGCGAGAGAGAAATGCTTCCCCTGCTCGCCCATCCGCGGTAAAAGAGGCCACGGAACCGTAAGTGCTCGGGTTGAGGTGGGAGGTTTGTGAAACAGAGAAATGACAGGAAGTAGCACTCCTGTGCCACACAGTCACCTGTCTGCCATCTTACACGTGGAAGAGACTGTATGTTGTCCTGCCTAGGGACAAAACTAAAATGCTTGAATAAAAACCTAACCATAACAAAGTGGTTTGTGTGCTTCTACTGTTTGGTTACCAACTTTTTTCAAGATATCTTCTTTTGTGTTCTACAGAAAAAAGAAAGATATTAAGGTCTGAAATGGCAAATGTTGAGTAAATGACACAAATTTGCCATCATATGCTCGCTCTTAATTTTTCGATGAACTATTCATTTAAAAATGCAAAAGAATTCTTTAAAATGTTCTTATTAATTTTATATTTATTGACGTCTTGTTTTCAGATAGGGTTTATTGATTCAGACACGAATGTCCTTCTGTCAGTCTAACCGTGATGTTCAGATTCAACATGGAGAAGGATTTCTATGCTGTTTATGACATGCAACATTCTGCACTTGCATAACAATAACAGCTTTTGTAGGGTGTCATTACGCTTCCAGAATAAATTATTGGAGTGGATCACGGACTGACTAATAATTCCCATTTCAAAACATTACAAAACATTGTTGCTACAACCACTGTGCCCTTAAGTAGGTGGTTACAGACTATACAATATTTCCAATGCTGTTCTTAAGAATTAAGAGTGTCACAGACTTAAAAAAGAGATAAAGCACCAGAAAATATTTCATAAGCATAATTGTTTTAGTGATAAAGTGTCATGGATCCATGTCTCCCTTGTTTTTCCCATTTTTCCCTTGGACTCCATTTCCCATCCATGTTCCCGTCTGCGAACCCCCCACCTGACATCAATCCCACAATCATCTGGACTCTGTGATTCCCTTTGTCCTTAGTCCGGTTTTGTCGATGTTATGTGTAGTCAACTCTTGTTGTTACTGTATATTCCTAGACGTATACATCAGAAGTAAAAAGTAAAACTTAAACGTCTGTATTGGACACATACTATGACATAATGAAGTCATATAGATGTTATATACCTGATGTTCACATTGTTACATTTAGATTTTTTGATTAAAATATAGATTAGGTATTAAATGTTTTATTTGCATATTTGTTTTTATATGTTGTATTTTCCTGATATAGCCAACTTGGCAATTGATCTGTAATTCCCAGCATCCAACTGCATAACTATATTAATCAGATTAATTGCCATTTTAGGTTTTATTTACTTGATATTGTAACAAATGTTATATGTGTTTAATAAGAAGGGTTATCTTTATTTTAGTAAGTAAGTAGCCCTTGAATTATAGCAGAACGTATTAGATATTTCTGCAAATGGTTAAAATGATTTTAATAAGTAAATTCTACAATTTATGTTTTTTAGGACAATCGTTATTCCCAGGAAAGAATAGCTTGGATTTCCAAAGAGTATGCAGGTTAAGGGTCAAATACAGTTCTTTAACTGTCCTAGCCTTAACAAACTGTGTCAGGTTCACAAAACAATCCAGACTGAAATGAGCCGAAGAAACAGTTACGATCAGACACTGCTTTCATTTCTTCTACAAAGTTTCTAAACACAGTATGGGTTTTCAGATTGACATTTTACTTCTCAGTTTCAAAAATAAATAGTTTTTGTGAAACATTTCCAACATGTTTTCATCAAATGACGTCTTTTATCTCAAAAGTATCAAGCTAAATGTGATGACCTGTTTGACATCAAGTGGGCAACGGCTCTTCTGCAATCATCTACGTCCGTTTCACTCTCAAACAGCAGAGTTTGTGCTGATGGTGGTACGTCTGAAGGTCTGAAGCAATCCACCCCCTATTGTGCCACAGCTCACAAAGAGCCAATTTGAGTCTGATGAAAGACCAGCCTTTCTCAGCTCTCATCCTCACAACACGCAGCTCCAATCTGGGATTATTTATATGTTTTGCTTGCTTTGACGGTGTGCATTTTATCGCTAATTATAAAGTGTTAACTTGGATCCTGTACGTCCGTAATGTTGCTTGCCAGTCATCGCAGCGTCCCTCGCATGCGCTGATTCCTATAGCCACCTACAGTACCTGTCAGCATGGCGACTGGCAGGAAATAAACTGATAATTATTCAAGGTGGGAGGGGGTTCTGACTGCATTAAAAGTGGTAATTGATCTGTCTTCCAGGCTTTACCTGTCCTGAGTTAAATTTATTACAATGAATAACAGTGATTTCAGCTCCTATTGCGCAGCTTTCGTACCGGCCCAGACGCGGCCTCCATTCAGCACCACTGTGTGCGAGTGAAATAAACAGACCACTGAAAGGAGAATGGAGTCATGTGCTAGGGGTTGCCGGCATTGTTTCTCAGCAGCTTCAAATTTCCTCAGTATGAGGGAGAGGTCTCATAACACAATCCCTTACTTTTCAAGGTGTCCCCAACTAGAGTTGTAATACTCAAAACCGATCTTCAGACACTTTTTGATGGTCTTGATCTTTTCTCAGACTCAGAGGTCTTGGGATTTTTTATATGACTGGTCAAGACCACACCTTTGGGTATTACAATAAATTAATGCTGCTTTGTGTAATTCTCTCTTAACATCATTAAAGAAGGTGAAGGTCAAGGCACACACTATAGTGAAGTGAAGTGACTTGGATTTTGTGCTCTGCTTTAACCCATCCAAGTGTACACGCACAGTAAGTGAACACACACACATTGTGAACACACACTCGGAGCAGTGGGCAGCCATGCAGCCAGCCATGGGCAGCCATGGGGGAGGATGGTGAATTGCTCAAGGGACTCACCATAGTCATGCTATTCCAGCTGGTTCCAGGTCTCGAACCAGCAACCTTCAGATCACGAGTCCAAGACTCGAACCACCAGGCCATGACTGCTAATGTGATTGAATTTAAAATTTATATTTTAATATTTTTTACAAAAATGCTCCAGTAGGTGGGAGATTGAACAGTATTTTGCAACACAAGACATCCTACACACATGTTTCTGCACAATATATCACCAAAGTTACCTTTATCATTATTTTACAATGAGTATTTAGTTTTTTGTGTTGGTCTTGGTCTTGACACTCTCTCAGCCTTGGCCTGACTTTTGGTCTTGTCTTGGTCCCTCAAAGTATTGGTCTTGTCTTGATCTTTTACATCCTATGATCACAATCTTGTCTTGGTCTCAGATTAACAAAACATAACAAATTTTATGGTAATCCAAGGGGTTGCAGCCCAATGGAGTTTCTACAACTATAAACCATCGACCATTTAAAAACCCTGCCAAGCCAGTTTCACTTCTGTTCTGTCTCTTTGCTTATTGCCTTTCTGGTTTTAGAAATTTTTAATGAAATTAAGTTTGTGAAATGACGAGACTATCCTGATGAGCTGTCAGATTGGCATCGATATGTGAATGCACGGATGAGCAGGTCATTATTTCCATTTCGTTCAGTAAATAGTTCATTTCCTGCTTTGGAAACATCCATGTGATCCAGATACGATGAGATTTTTTTCACTTTAGCTGTGTTTTTCATGAAGCAGAAAAACAATGGTCAGCAAAATCTTTCACCATCTCCATGGAAACAAGCTGTGTAGCCGACCAGTAAAGCTGTCTGTGTAACTAAAAAACCACTGATCTCAAGAACTTTTGACGGTAATATTCACTCCCGGGTAAACTTAATCTACTGTATTTCTCTTCTGTAGGCATAGAGTTGCAATTTCTTCATATAGGTTCATCTTCACAAGCCTCTGCAGTTTTATGAACCTCACAGAGGTTTATTTTGAATAATTTTAATATCGGTGTCACCTCTATCAGGTACTTAGTCCGTTATGATCTTTGAAAACAATGGCTAAGCTCTTATGTGTTTAAATAGAAGACTAAGGTTGATTCAATTTACTGCTATAGTCATGAGTTAGAATGAGTTGCTTGGACCATTGGATTACGAGTTTAAGCAGTAAAACTGTTTAATAAACATTAAATTCATCATTGTATATCACTGCTGTCACCTGTTCAAAATGAAAAACACTATCAGTCGGGGTTGTTAATGTGAGCAGTGTAATTTGCATGCAGAAATTATGAATTAAGGGAACCTATAGGGTACTAGACACTTTAGTGGTCCTCCTGTTTAATGACTCACAGGACTGGGATTATAAATGAGATTTTAATGATTGATTTATTTAAGCTAATCTTCTGTATTTCCAGACACCAGAGGACTCAGTTTTGTGTCCATGAATGCTAAGTGTAATTTAAGATCTGTGTTGTACAGAGAAATATTTAAGAGTATGTTTTAAGACGGAAATAGAAATTGTTGTAAGATATATTATTACATGAATAATATTTACTCAAGTTAATTTCAAGCTCAATATGGAAGCTCGACAACTTCAGCCTCAACTTTTGTTCTTATTCACACTCAAAGTTGGGCAAAATCAGACATTTAACTACAGCGGTATCAAATTGATAAAAAAGGTTAAGTTTACTTTTTTCCGTTATGTTTTTGGTATGAACTTGTACATTGTTAATCATACAAAAACATTTTATTACAAAAGGCGAAACTGAAGCCTCTCCTTACCCCCCAAATCTAAGTCACTCGTGCAAAAATACAGCATACTAAAATGTACTAAATGTACCCAAAACATTGTTAAAATTCACTAAATTCCTGTTGGGTTGACTGCATATTGTCATATAATAGTAAACACACAGGGACATAACAAAAAAATAGAGAGAGAGATAATTAAGAAATACTATCAAGGTTCAGTTTCTCTGAATTTACTATGTATGTGTTTTTGCTGACAATGTTTGATTTGTTGAAATTGATCAAACACTTGACTAAGATGACAATAATACATAAAGCAAAAGGCTGAATAAATGTAAATTTGGAATGGATCTCTTATATCTAAGGCAGTTATGGCATTGTGGTAAGGGAGTCGGTCTCATAACCCAAAGGTCGCAGGTACTGTTGGTGGGGGAAGTGAATGCTCTCTTCCATCTTCAATCACACAACTAAGGCACGAACCCACAACTATTCTCCGGGCCCCGTAGCAAATAAATTGGCTTACCACTGCTCCGGGTGTGTGTTCACAGCTGTGTTTATGTGCTCAGATGGGCTAAATCAAGACCACAAATTCTGAGTATGGATTTTGTACAAAATATTGAAACCTTAGCATGGACACTCAGAAAAATAAATAGTTTGGTCGGTTTTGGCCTGATTTGATCTAGATTTACCAAATGTAAAATTATTAAATTGTCATTCAAACATACAATGGGAAAAAACATGTTATGGAACAGACTAAAAACAGTATCAACAATTTGAGCACCATGGTGTGACAGGAAAGCAGGGTTTCTTCATAGTCATATTCTATATTTTCCCTCGTCTCTTCTCACAAATGGAGCTTGTCCTCAACCGAAAGATAAACCTAAATTGGTGCAAGAAGCTTATGGCAGCCTAACTTTTTTTACATTTCATGTGACATCCTAAAATTGCACTTGACCATCGGTACCAACTGAAATGCCGATTCATTTACACACATTTTTTTTACAATATTAAATTATTGTTAGATAAAATCAAGGATGCATTTAGCCCCTACATTTCTACAAAAGTATGTGATTTCTGGGATTGGATCAATTATTCCCATGCACTACAATGCTATTCCCTGCTGATAGGATTTAAGAGTAGGGACAGACAACCTTTACGGTCGTATGGGTTGGAGGATAAGTTGGGCCATTGTGTGATTTTATGAATGGCACTATAAAGCTTTTCTCGCCCTTACCTCATATCTCTAACCTTGCTTCAAACAACAAGGCCAATCCAACCTCAGGTCCCAGTGTGGCACAAGTCAGCAGTTCTCAGGTAAACATTTTAATGGGTTTTGGCCACAGAGCTTTGAAAAGTGAGCGGGGCAATGGTTTGCTGTTTTCTCCGCTCCGTTCGAAGCGAGACGCCTGATCTCCCAGCAGACAGTCTTTTTCTCATAATGTTATTTTACCCTTGCGTTCAGAGAGACAGCTCCTTAAGAGGAGCACCACCTGCCTGTCGCCCGGCTCTGGTCTGCTGCACTTGCAACACCACCTCCATCACTCAAGCGGCCTGTTAACATACATTTCCCATCGGCTCGGGAGTGTTGTAGCAGAAAAACATGGGTGTGCACTACAGATTTCACTTACTCAGTGTACGCTCAGACAGCTCTGCTTAAGTGCTCAATTTGTTTGCTGTCCATGGAAATCGCCTTTTTCCATTTCAGAAAACGAGAGGAGACAAATGAGAAAAGTCAAGCATGCAACAGATGTCAGAATGTTACATTGCAATGTAAAATAAAAGCCGGCAGATATTTTACACAGCAACAGCCTTGCCTGGCACATGAAGAGCTATAAAAAGAGCAAACAACATCTACCGCTCTTACTTTTATTAGAAGGGTTTCAAATAAAGCGTAACTGTTTGACTCAACCACAGACATATTGATCTAAACATCCGGAAGACAACTGGAAGGCGCTCGTGAATCCGTCAGCACCATGGCAACGCTGTGACATGCCACGAGACAATGTTAGTAAAGCACCACTGTCTGTGGGCTGAAGTTATTGAATTAGACTTCCTAGCTTGTAATATTTCATTGAAATCTATGTTTAGTGATTAACCGTGATTGCTTTAATTTAATGTCTTTTGGTACAGTAAGTGATATTAGGCTAAATTAAAACAGGAACTCACATTCGTTGACTGGCATCATTCGGCATCTTTTGTCTTCATTCAATGATGTAATAAAAAAATTGGTTGTAAACATATGTTTTGCAAAGATAGTGATGACTAAGAAGCACCCTAAGTCATGATTATTTTCAATGTACCGCAGCATGGAGTGCATTCTTTAATTTTAATCAAATATGTTGTTTCCATAAAAGAATAACATTGTGCTCATGAATTGTGACTGAAGATTTTATCACGAAAATGAAGAAATAGAGCTTTATCCATCATTGATTTTAATCTTGGTAGCGCAGTCTAAATTCAAAACATTAGAGACGGTTTTTTCTTTGTCCCTTCACCTTAGACTCCACACATGCATTGCCAGACATCTACAGTTGTACACATGACATCAAGCATTCAACCTTAAATTCTACATTTATCTGCTATTATTTTTAAATTGCAATTTGTTTTTGCTTAACATGTATGTCACGATGTTTTGGAAATTGCATTTCTGTCCTGCATTGGTTAATTGCCTTCATGGTGCAATAGGATGTAATTGTCACCAACTGGCAACCCCTCCTTAAAATACTCTGTTGGGTAAATCAGCAGCGTTTTGGGCACACAGACTAAAAACAGACATTTTTTTAAAGAACAAGAATTTGAAAGAAGAATTACAGGCCAAAGCAGCGTTTCAAAGAAACGAATGTGAATTATCTGTATAGAAAATATCTATAAACACAATAAAATAAATGCCATATAATCACTTTATAAACCGAAAAAACGACCAGCTACTTTACATGTGTCCCAATCTCTCAAAAACCTAGCTAAAGTCATTTTTCCCAAATCCCATTTTTGGGATTTGCTACTTTCTTCAAAGATTAATGTTTCAGTTGTAACTTTGGTCATTATGTCACACATTTGCCATAACATGAGGGGCACAACATTCTTGTTACTCTAGTGTTTTTTGATCCTGTACTGATGGTTCATTTACGTAATGATTAGCAATTTTTTTTCTCTTTTCATAGAAACAATGGGAATATGCTTCAGAGAGAACGAGTATTGTGTGCGCGTGTGTGTGAGAGTGTGTGACTGTTTGCATGCGTATGTTAGTCAGCCTCTTAGCCTGTGGTAATTACTATCTCAGCATGTTAAATGATCACTATAGACGCAAGTGCTTTTGCAGCCCACCGGACACGCCAAAAAAGGGCTTGTGTAACTACTTCCCCTGTTCTCAGCAGGAGTGGAATCAAGCAGGCGAAGAGATTTACTGATGAATAGCCATAGGATCTCACAGCTGCTTCTCTGGAGTGAGGAACATGCATCTGCTGCTATTGGACTGTCAGAGTGGCGAGCAGTTTCCACAACTCCGCACATTCAAACTAAACTGTAACGCAGTCGACCTGTTGTGTTTCAGCTGCGTGGGGAAGGAGAGGCTGTACTTACGCAGGTTGTTTCCTGTTGCTCTGGTTTGTATGTTCTCGTAGGGTTGTCCATGCAATGCCATGCTCTCCTCTCTCTCTACGTGTTCTCCTGGAGCTGCCTGACGCATCACTTGGGCCAGGGCCCTATGGAGATATACATTTTACTCATCTTGCAATAGCCGTTAATTAAAACTGAAGTTTGTAATGCTTTTTATGGTGAAACACATTCTAGTTGTAAGTTTGAAGAGTTATGATTTAAGGGATACTTCAGCCAAATATTTAAATTCTGTCATTATTTACATACTCATCCTTAAACCTGTATGAATTTCTTCTGCTGAACACAAAAGAAGATATTTAAGAAAATGTCCTCTTCGACTTGCACTGGTTTTGTGTCTATGCAGTAGAGGGGAATGTGGACCAACAGTTTTCATTCACAACATTTTACAAAATATCTTCCTTTCTGTTCTGCAAAAGTAAAACGTCATTCAAATGGCAAGTCGGTGATGACAGAACTTTTATTTAGGGGTGAACTATCCCTTTCATGATTTCACTTCGCATTGTGTCTGTGTCCATTAGTTCGACATAAATGGCAACACATGACATGTCACAATGGTCATCAACATTTTTCCAATTATTTGATGTGTTGCCGGTTTGAACTGAAAAGATTGTGAGTATGTGATTATAGGACTTCCACTAGGGGTAAACTATTCCACAATATCTGGGGTTTACTTCCCAGAAATGTGTGAATTGTACTGTCAAAACATGGCTTTGTTTGTTGGAGAATCCCAACGTAGAAACATTGGCCCAAGCAATGGCGTGAATTTCAGGCGAGATTGTCCGCTTGGCTGAGCAACTTTAAAATCATGCCTGAAATAGCCGGCATTTTTGCAAATTTGTTTGCGGACGGTATCAGCCTATACATTCCAAACAACAACATTACAACTTTAAAGACACGACGCAGGATTTGCTTCTAGCTTTTGCTATTTTATATCAGGAGGTGACATTTCATTTCAAAGAGCACTTTATTAAACATGAAATGTGCCAAAGGAGCAAACATTTTAGCCCATTTTGCCTATTGAATGTTCGTTTAAATCATTAAAACGGTCGAGCTCAGGATGGTGCAATGTTCAAAAGGCACTTGATTAAAACTGTGTATAGTAAAGGACTCCTTGTGGGTGGTGGATACTATTGCCCATCCGACTGCATTTACACCAGTGTGGGTCAATATAAATAAAGTGAAAGGTTGATGCACAAACAGAATGTTCTTGAAATATTAGCCACAGATCATGAATAGCCACGAATCAGTGTCTATTATCTTATTAATGTCATGGACACATCTCTCTCCTGATGTTTGGATGAGTTTGCACATGTGATTTATTTGGAGTAGATGCTTTTGAGAGAAACTCTGCCACACTGCAGAGATCATTGGAGACTTTTAAAGATGCTGATGAATGTTCAACAGATAAAACACAATACATGAACATCTTTTGTACCATACCTGCGTTTAACACTGTAATCAGCACTGAGTCACACTGTAAAAACTTTATTCTCTCTTCAGGATTCAATTTATGTTTGCCTTTCTTAGATAGACGCTGCACGTGACCCTAGGTTCAAGGTTGACTCTTGCATGTTGTATTGAACACAAATTGTAGAAATTGTATAAAATGTACACAAGGTCATGCTGACCACAGTGTCGACGTATTCGAATCTGGGAGTTAGGAACACTGTTTTTCCCCAAGGCTTCGGGGTAATGTTTCTCAAAAAACTGCAAGCCATGTGCACGGCTCATCTCACACTTCTGCAAACATTGTCAGAAATATGAGTTTGTCTTGCAGGGTTCTTGGCAAATGTAAACATCTTAAGGCACTGTCAACTCTAAAAACTAATGTGAAATTACAAAACTATTCTGTGTATAGATTCACTTGCTCTTCTTGCTTACATCCCCCCAATCATACAGTGTCACATCTCACATATGAATTGAGTAATGGAAATCAAGCATTCCTCTCCAAATTCCACACTCACCTGGACATGTTCTCTCTATGTGGTCGGTGTGCCTTTTCCAAACCAAGTTTGGTGAAAATCCCGACCAGTGCCATAATAGCAACTACTCCACATATGATGTACACAATCAGATTGGTTTTATCCTTCGTAGGATCGTGTTGGTCCATCATCTTCGGAGGTGGTCTGCCCGTCATGGACCACGGCGGAGTGTCGTAGTTTTTGCAAGTGGTCTGATCCAACCTGGAGTTCTTAAACTCGCAGCAGAACCTGAAGCCGCAGGTCCCGCAGCAATACAGGTAACTACCCGTCCGGCAAACGAACGGAGGGTCCCACTGACCCATGACATCATAGTAACCCCGACACCTGTCCTCCGTGTGAGGGGGCTCGGGGGGACCGTTCTCCCCGTCTCTGGACCCGTTGGACCCCGGTGCGGTCACCAGACCATCGAGGTTCTTCCCTGGTTCTCCTTCTGCGTCGCACACGAGAACTTTGATGAAAAAGTAAGCCAGTAGTAAGCCGGAGCTTCTCATCCTGCGCTCTTCTCTCCTCTCGGTTCCGGAGGTTCGGTTCAATGCGCTTTGTCATGAAGTGCCAGGATGCGCATCTCCATCAAAAGCGTCCAGAGCGTCACCGCCGTCCGGGGTGCTGGTCATGTTCGAGGAGATTTGAAAGGGGCGAGGGTTCGATCGGGAAGGTCCTTCTTTAACTCCAAGACTACAACTGGGTTTTTTCTGCAGTTCGAACCGAGCCTCAAGTCCGGTGGTGTTGCGCACACGGGTGCGTGCGTGCGCGGAGCGTCTGGAGCGCACTGGACTGCGCTCGGTGAGACTGAACGCGTAATGGTGAGAGGAGGGGAGAGACCCAAGTATGGGCACATGGAAGTACCACAAGGTTTGAGACACAAGGATGAGAAGGGAATGTGTCAATCAACATTGTGCAATATATTTAAAGGGAATGTTGGTGCACAACTGAGATGTTTGGGTTTGGTGCCCATACAGCAGAAGGGATGGGGACCGACAGATTTTATTCACAACATTTTACAAAATATCTTCTGTTCTGATGAAGAAAAACATCAATAAAATGACCAGAAGGTGATGACTGAATTTTTAGACATACATGGCAACACATTTTGTTGTTCATCAACATTTTTCCAAATATTTGCAGGTTTGAACTGAAAATATTGTGAGTATGTGACACAAATCAGAATGAGAAGATGAGATGAGAAGGGAATGTGTCAATCAATATTGTGCAATATATTTAAAGAGAATGAGATGTTTGGGTTTGGTGCCCATACAGCAGAAGTGAATGTGGACCAACAGATTTGATTCACAACATTTTACAAAATATCTTCTGTTCTGATGAAGAAAAACATCAATAAAATGACCAGAAGGTGATGACAGATTTTTTTTTGACATACGTGGCAACACATTTTTTTGTGTATCAACATTTTTCCAAATATTTGCAGGTTTGAACTGAACATATTGTGAGTATGTGACACAAATGAGAATGAGAAGATGAGATGAGAAGGGAATGTGTCAATCAATATTGTGCAATATATTTAAAGAGAATGATGGTGCACAACTGAGATGTTTGGGTTTGGTGCTCATACAGCAGAAATGAATGTGGACCAACAGATTTGATTCACAACATTTTACAAAATATCTTCCTTTGTTTTCTGCAGAAGAACAACGTCAAATGACAAGACGGTGATGGCTGAATTTTTATTTAGGGGTGAACTATCCCTATAATGATTTCACTTTACATTGTGTTTGTGTCCGTACAGTCGACATACATGGCATCACATGTTTATTGGTCATCCACATTTTTCTAAATATTTTATGTTTTGCAGGTTTGAAATGAAAAGATTGTGAGTATTTGATTACAGTGCTTCCTTTAGGGGTAAACTATTCCACACAATCTGGGGTTTATTTCAACATTGTGCAATTCGTGTCTAAAGAGAATGTTTGTGCCCAACTGAGATATGAATATTTTTATTTAGGAATGGATGAGGAGCTTTGATTTAAGTTCAATTGGCCTGAAACATAACAGAGTGCTAATGTGAAGGGAAATTTTAATTTTTGTCCAGACATAGAAGACCAATTTTTCTTTGTGTGTGTTAAACCACATATCTAAACCAAATAGTAAGCCTGTGTTTGTACATCATTCAAATTCAAATCCCAGACAGACTTATGTTACACTTGAGAGATGATGTAATACAATTACATTGTGCTTATTTCACATTTAATCCCTTTTTTCCTCCAGTCTTTATTTACAGAATTATATCATCGCCACAGTTTGTCCTTTTGGGCATTTGGCACAGCAAACAAGGCCTCCGCTCAGAATAAGGTAATTATATACTGATGTAGATGAATGAGCAATCTACATTGTTTGTCTTTGGGAGGACAAACAGACCTGCCTAAGGTGACAGAAATTGTAATGTGCTATAAGAAAAAAGATGGCATGAATGAAACGTGAAGAACATAGATTGTGGTTCTTGTTTCAGAGTAAAATCAATAGTAAAGATGTCTCATGACTACAATAGAATTAGGAATAGAATTGAGATTAGAAGAATGCATGAGTCAATGAGACCCTGCGTAACGTACTTGGGAAACACTAACGGATTGCTTGTTCTTGTTATTGCCATGGTAACCAGGTGCATAATGGTCAAATTTCGTTTTCCGGGCCCTATTGACTTAGCAGAGTGATTTTCAAAACACACAAAGAGCAGGAGAAGTGGGATCTTTCCAGTTTTTTCTCCATGATGCCTGGGTTGAAACAAAGATCGAGGGATGCTCAATGATGGTTTGCGCAAGAAATGCATCCCATCGTTTAAAGGTCAATACATAGCGATTTTCACACTTTCTCTGTTGTGCATCACTGCAGGTTCTCTCTTTATGAAGATCATAAAGCTTTCAAAAACCTATAGACATATAGATTTTTTTCAGCTTTGATTGATTTTTATGCCTCAATAATGTAATCTTTGTGTGGAAAGCTCTTCCAAAGATGTAAGACAAGATGGTCTAGACCGTCTGGTTGCCGTAATTCAGTGAAATTTCTTTTAGTTCGATTTCTTCACATGTGCATAATTTAAGGTCTTGGTGAAAAAAAAGATTCTTAAAAATTAAGTTAATGACAAGGTTAATGACAAAGTTTAAGGAACACAGCTTGATCTTATTAAAGCACGCCCCAAAAGTAAAGCATATTTTAAGCATATGGAGTAACTTGTATATTAATAAACCAGACATTACAGTTTTCAATGAAACATGCACGATATAAGATCTAACACTAGACAAAATGACCCAAAAAATGTCACCTTTTTTCTAAAATAACCATGCCCTAAGAACAAAGTTTAGTTATGTGGTTCGAATGTACTCCTCTAATACTATTTCATAAATGTACGACTATTTCACTTGTTCACATGTGTGAAACACAATCCAGAATCATAGCAGTTTATGACATGTGACACGAAATGTAGAATCTATATATTCATGTTCATGAACACAAATTTGTATAATCCGCTCAGCACGACTTTTTTTATGTCACTTGGTATAATTTTGAATATACATCATCCGATCTTGGCAGCAAACTTTCGTGTTGCAATAAAAATTCATCGCAATCATTTAAACGCTAAATTCTTAAATGTACGCAATGTTCCACTGTTGTTGTTTACTTCGACAGTTCTTCGAATACACATTTCTACGCTTTTAAACATGACATGGCACAAACAAAACGTGATTGGTTGCTTTACCTGTGAGTCTAATAGCCTTTTGGGCGGGCTTTGGCACATGAAAGTGTACAAAACACAGTCATAATGAAACGTATGAATGAGCCAGTTTGTAAAGTATGTACACGTATATATTTATACATTGATTTGTCATATCAAAATACATTAAATTATATGTCATTCTGAGTGTCTAAAATACATATATTCATGATTCGTAAATAATTCTACTTTTTTACAATTCAACTCTTCATTTAAATAGCTTAAAAAGTGCTTTGAAAACGTCTAGGTTACTATTGTAACCCCGGTTCCCTGATGGAGGGAACGAGACGTTGTGTCGAAGAACGACAGTATGGGGTTCGCTCTTGAGAACCAATCGACTCTGACTTTGTTTAAAAGGCCAATGAAATTTGGCGAATGAAATTTGCATGCCATGCCCCGCCCCGGACATCCGGGTATAAAAGGGGAGACGGCGTGCTCATTCATTACCTTTTGTGCTGAGGAACGTAAGGATGACTCACGATCGCTGCAGCGAGTAGCACAGCGACGTGGCACGAAAGGACACAACGTCTCGTTCCCTCCATCAGGGAACCGGGGTTACAATAGTAACCTAGACGTTCCCTTTCTGTCGGTCTCTCGACGTTGTGTCGAAGAACGACAGTATGGGGTTCCTATGTAACACGCCACGTCGCTGTGCTGCGTCACGATCTCTAGCGGAGCGACCCTGACAGGCTCGAGCGGGTCCAACGGTCTGTGCTTCTACGCGAGAGCGTAACCTTCCA
Organism: Triplophysa yarkandensis; assembly: GCA_033220385.1. Lineage (NCBI taxonomy): Eukaryota > Metazoa > Chordata > Actinopteri > Cypriniformes > Nemacheilidae > Triplophysa > Triplophysa yarkandensis. Next base: position 9,651,471 of record CM065661.1, read on the forward strand.
GTGGGGAAATGGTAACACGTCCCAGAGCTTTTTGACAAAAAGGTGAGAGGTAACTTACCACCGGTCTCCACGGGCGACGGCCTTCCTATCTCTACAGCGAGATAGCCGCCCGACCGTGAACTGCACTGGGAAACGCGGCCCCTTCAAGGAGGGAGTGCGTTACGGAGGCCACATCCTACCGTAGGGAGGTTAACATGTGGAGATGACCAATGGTCTCACCTGATAAGGGCAGAACTCATGGAAAAAATTAGTGTGCATTGCTACCTGTATTTTGGGAGCACCACGTGAGGGAGATCACACATTCACCTAATGGGGAATTCTGGTGAAGGAATTACATCATACGGGGCCACCCCTGAGTGGGGGAGCCACTACGTACGGAGCACTGGCTGAAGAAAGGGGCTCACCTGAAAAGGGGCAGCTCACTCCGATGTTCAGCCTGGTTACAAGGTCCGCTCCGCCCGGCCTGTTACCATGGAGGTGCTGAGTGATGGAATTAGGTTACCTATACTCGCCTGTAGGGGAAGTAGAGAGGTAGATTAGAGCACTGAACTCACCTGAAAAGGGAAGAAGGCTCTTTCGCAGGCGTACGCCCGGCCAGTGGCTAGTTCTACCTGCGTAAAACCCGAGCTGATACTGGTTCCACCCTGAGGTTATAAAACCTTGCAAAGGTGTTGGACGTAGCCCAACCCGCAGCTGTGCAGATGTCTGCCAGAGAGGCGCCCTGAGCCAAAGCCCACGAGGAGGCTACACCCCTAGTAGAGTGAGCCCTCACTGCGAGCGGGCATGGCAGGTTCTGGCATCGGTAAGCCATGGAAATGGCATCCACGATCCAGTGTGCCAATCTCTGTTTGGAGACAGCTCTCCCTCTTTGCTGACCTCCATAACAGACAAAAAGCTGCTCAGAGCTCCTGAAGCTCTGCGTGCGTTCCAGGTAGAAGCGTAACGCTCGTACCGGACACAGCACTGAAGGAGTTGGGTCTTCCTCCCCTGTGGGGAGCGCCTGCAGGTTCACTACCTGATCCCGAAAGGGGGTGGTAGGAACTTTGGGCACGTAGCCGGGTCGGGGTCTCAGGATAACGTGAGAGTTATTCGGCCCGAACTGTAGGCACTCGTCGGACATGGAGAGTGCATGTAGGTCCCCTACCCTCTTGATAGAGGCGAGCGCTACTAGGAGTGCTGTCTTCCCCGTGAGACGAGGAAGGTCAGACTCTACTATGGGCTCGAAAGGAGTCTCGGAAAGGCCCGCTAGGACCACATCGAGATCCCAAGAGGGTATGGAGCGCGGACGCGGGGGATTAACCCGCCTCGCACCCCTGAGGAACCTTGTGACCAGGCTGTGCTGTCCGAGAGACTTACCCTCCACCAGCTCATGGTGTGCGGCAATCGCGGCAACATATACCCTGAGCGTAGATGGCGAAAGGCTGTCCTCTAGTTTCTCCTGGAGAAAGGACAGCACTGCACTGATCGCACATGCTCCGGGCTCTTCACCATGTGAAGAGCACCAGGACGAGAAGATGCGCCACTTTGCAGCGTATAAACGCCTCGTGGTTGGTGCCCTCGCCTGAACAATTGTGTCCGCCACCGCCGGAGGTAATTCGTTCAGGATCTCCTCGTCCCGTCCAGGGACCAGACATGGAGGTTCCAGAGGTCTGGTCGTGGGTGCCATACCGTACCCTTCCCCTGGGACAGAAGGTCCTTCCGCAGGGGAATGGGCCAGGGGGGAGCTATCGCTAGAGGTATTAGCTCTGCGAACCAAGCCTGGTTGGGCCAGTATGGCGCAATTAACAGGACCTGGTGTTCCTCGACCCTGACCTTGCACAGGACCTGTGCAAGAAGGCTCACTGGGGGGAAGGCGTACTTCCACTTGTCCCGGGGCCAGCTGTGCGCTAGGGCATCCGTGCCGAGGGAACCCTCGGTCAAGGAGTACCACAGGGGGCAATGGGTGTTGTCTGGTGAGGCAAACAGGTCCACCTGTGCCTGACCAAACATTTCCCATATCAGCCGGATCGTCCCAGGATGGAGTCGCCATTCTCCTCGAGGCGGCGTCTGACGAGAGAGCGCGTCGGCTGTCTGATTCAGGTAGCCTGGGAGAAATACGGCTCGCAGAGATCTTATTTTCTGCTGACTCCAGAGGAGGAGGCGTCGGGCAAGTTGTGACAAGCGGCGCGAGCGCATCCCGCCTTGGCGGTTGATGTACGCTATCGCGGCCCTGCTGTCGGAGCGGATCAGCACATGCTTGCCTCTCACTAGAGGTAGAAACCTCCTGAGGGCGAGCATGACCGCTAACAACTCCAGGCAGTTGATATGCCAGTACAGTCGGGGACCCGTCCATCGACCCGAAGCTGTATGCCCGTTGCACACTGCTCCCCAGCCCAACAGGGAGGCGTCCGTTGTCACCACAACGCGCCTCGAAACCTGTCCGAGGGGTACTCCCGCTCGTAAAAAGGTCCCGGAGGACCATGGGGCCAGGGTGCTCCGACACTGAGGCGTGATGGCAATCCGCCTGGTGCCTGTGCGCCACGCGCTCCTCGGAACCCGACTCTGAAGCCAATGCTGAAGTGGTCGCATGTGCATCAACCCGAGTGGGATAACCCCAGTCGTGGATGCCATATGCCCCAGGAGCCTCTGAAAATATTTCAGGGAGACCACTGGACGCCTGAGCTTGCTCAGGCTTCGCAGCAAGGCTTGGGCACGCTCTTCCGTGAGTCGTGCCAACATGGTGACAGAGTCTAGTTCCATACCGAGATAAGAGATGCTCTGCACTGGGGCGAGCTTGCTCTTCTCCCGGTTGACCTGTAAACCCAATCGGTTTAGGTGCTGAAGCACCATGTCCCTGTGTGTACATACTAGATCTCGCGAGTGAGCCAAGATAAGCCAGTCGTCGAGATAGTTTAGTACACGCACGCCCTGCTCTCTGAGGGGGGATAGTGCGGCTTCCGCGACTTTCGTGAAGACGCGGGGAGATAGGGACAGCCCGAAGGGCAGGACTTTGTACTGGTACGCCCGACCTTCGAAGGCGAACCGTAGGAACGGTCTGTGCCGAGGAAGTATCGAGACGTGAAAGTACGCGTCCTTCAGGTCGATCGCCACGAACCAATCCTCGTGTCTGACAGACTCGAGGATGCGCTTCTGTGTTAGCATTCTGAACGGAAGTCTGTATAGACACCTGTTCAGTGAACGCAGGTCCAGAATTGGGCGCAGCCCTCCACCTCTCTTGGGGACAATGAAGTACGGGCTGTAGAAGCCCGACGACATCTCGGCCATGGGAACGGGTTCGATCGCTTCTTTTGCCAAAAGAGTCGCCACCTCTGCCCGAAGAACGGCGGAATCCTTCCCTCGTACCGAGGTCTGAAGGATTCCCCGAAATTTGGGAGGGTGTCTGGCGAACTGGATCGCATAGCCGAGACGGATCGTTCGGTCTAGCCACCGCCCCGGTCTGCCTAGCATGGACCATGCGTGCAGTCGTTGGGCCAGCGGGACCAGAGGAACGATCTCCTTCACCATCTCCATGGAGGGGGGTTCTGTGGCTCTCAGGACAGCCGCTCTGCCTGGGGACGGATCCCCTAGGGGCTTGCTGTCCCGAGTACTTACCTGCCTGTGGGATTTGCAGTGTAGCACACCGTCTATTTGAGAGAGTGTCTGACTGCAATTCCGCCGATGTGACGCAACGTCTAGTCGTGACGCAGTGTTGGGTCGGGTTGACGCAACGTGGGGTCGGACTGACGAAACGTCTTGCAACCGTACACCGTCGCTCGGAGAGTGATAGCGGTTGAGTTTTAAAACCAGAGGAGGAAACAGCTCTTTTTGAGAGGAAGTGGGCGCCAGGCCCTGAAAAAGGCCCGGCACGAGTTGGGACGTGGCAGGACCGTCCCGCACCGGCCACTTTGGAGATGGAATGTCCTGGGCCGGGCATGGTGGTGTCTCCTCCGCTGGTTGCCTCCCGTCAGGTCCGCTTCCCGCGCTTCCTGCGGGGTGGTTGCTGACTGGGAGGAGTCGCTCTCCTCCGGGTCGCCGATCTCCGGGTCGCCGCCTCAGGGGGAGATACAACCGGAGTGGTCGGTTGGGAGGGGCGAGGTCGTTTGGGAGCGGACGATGCACGGAGCCTAGACGGCACGGGGGCGGCCTGGCTGCGGCGAGGGAGGATATGCTTGATAGCCTCCGTCTGCTTCTGCACGGCGGAAAACTGCTCAGAGAAGCTCTCCACCGTGTCTCCAAACAACCCACCCTGCGCAATGGGGGCATCGAGAAAGCGGGCTTTCTCGGCCTCACGCATTTGCGCAAGGTTCAGCCAGAGGTGTCTCTCTTGGACCACCAAAGTGGACATCGTCCGACCCAGGGCACGCGCCGTAACCTTCGTGGCCCGGAGGGCCAGGTCAGTCGCAGTGCGCAGCTCCTGCAGAACTGCGGGGTCAGAACTTCCCTCGTCTAGCTCCTTAAGAGCCTTGGCCTGGTGGACCTGCAGGATGGCCATGGCATGGAGCGAGGAAGCAGCCTGTCCAGCGGCAGCGTAAGCTCTCAACCCGAGGGTCGAAGAGGTCTTACACGCCTTGGATGGAAGTTTCGGCTGACCCCTCCAGGTAGAAGCGGTCTGAGGGCACAAGTGCACCGCAACAGCCCGCTCCACCTGGGGTATGTCAACGTAACCCCTTGCTGCCCCCCCATCGAGGGAAGTGAGGGTGGAAGAACCCGTCTGCCGTGTACGCGCCGAAAGCGGCGCATTCCACGACTTCGTGATCTCTTCGTGCACTTCCGGAAAAAATGGCACCGGGATCGGGCGTGGCTTTGAACCCCGCCCGGATCCCAGGTACCATGCGTCCAGCCGCGAACGTTGGGGTGACGGCGGGGCCGTACACTGAAGCCCAATGCTCACGGCGGCCCGGGAAAGCATGGCCGCCATCTCAGGATCCGAATCATCCCGGGACTTACCTGCCAGAGGCGGAAGCTCCAGGATGTCCTCCGAATCCGAGGCTAGCAGGTCACCCTCCGATGCTGCGACAGACAGCTCGTCCTCATCCTGGGAGGAAGCGAGAGACAGCGTACCGTCTCTCGCTGATGGGGTAGACGAGCGTGCCGAGGTATGGATGCTCCGCGAGCCAGAGGCTGACGGGGTGACATCCATAGAGCCCTCGTAATCACGGACGCCGCTCCTCGAGACCGCCGACCGTGCCGTAGCCGCAGCCAACGATCCGCAAGGAGCTGACGAAATGGTGGCTCGCTCTCCAAGGAAAGAAGCCACCCGTAACCGCAACGTCTTGATCGACATCTGCTCGCAATGCGGGCAGGTCGGTCCCATAAATGCCGCCTCAGCGTGCTGGAGACCCAAACACACGAGGCAGGCATCATGGGTGTCCCCATCTAGGACAAGCTTGCCGCAACCAAGGGAACAGCTATGCGCCATGAGGCAACACGCTGTTAGAATTTTGCTCTTTTAAGAAAGAGAAGACACTCTCTGTCTTCTGCTGGACGCTCAGGGGAGTCGAAGATGGACAGTCCGCTGCAAACCGCGTCGTGACACCAGCAGGAAGATGATCGCCAGAAGTCGATTCTTGCTTCAGACTCGAAGTCATCCGCCAGGTTCCGAAGAACAAAAGGTAATGAATGAGCACGCCGTCTCCCCTTTTATACCCGGATGTCCGGGGCGGGGCATGGCATGCAAATTTCATTCGCCAAATTTCATTGGCCTTTTAAACAAAGTCAGAGTCGATTGGTTCTCAAGAGCGAACCCCATACTGTCGTTCTTCGACACAACGTCGAGAGACCGACAGAAAGGGAAGTCTATTTCTCAAACCCTCTCCTCTTATTTCCATTCAGAAAGCCACATGCATATTTTGCTATATTATTAATTTATTCTATCCTCCTGTTATCCAAATCACAAGTGGTCCTGAACATTCATGAACCCGTTCAAAGTTTGCCATAGATCATTTATTTTAGGACCTGGTGCTATCTGGATTCATAACAGTGTTTTTGAAAGCACCATCTGCCACCTGAGAAATCTCGCTTATTTGTGTTTGATGTTAGTCCGAGCCACAGAAAGCTTCTGTATTCACAATTGCCTGTCAAGGGAATCTTGGTTTCTTCTCTTTGTATCTTTTAAAGATTGCAGTAAATAATTCAGTAAATCCTCAGGGATTCGTCTTGTAAAGTTTGCTTGGAAAGACAAAACTCTGCAGAAGCATGTCGGAGAGCACAGCTGGCATCTTCTGATCAGACCGTTACACCGAAAGGAGCTTTGTCACTTAAGGAAGAATAGGCAACTGTGAAGCAATAAAACATCACGCTCAATTGAACATGTCAATATTTTACTTTGCTTCTTGGCCAGACTATTTTGGACGTGGCTGTATATCTGAAATAAATAGAGGCCGTAGGATTTATGGATTCTGGCTGCTGTGCGGTCCACTGAAAAGGTCACCCGAGAGATAAAACCAAATATAAAACAAGTTTTTAAAATACAGCTGTCAGACAGTGTGTGTTTGCTTTTTTATAGCTTTTCGTGATTTCTTACGTCATTATAGTGCATTTTTTTATCATTTAGTCTCTGCTGCCTTTTTGGGGTTATTCAAAAATGCCTCCTTATAGGGCATTGGCATACCACTACACCATCCCACACTTTTCATGCACGATTATCGTAGACAACATTTCTTAGAGACGCTGCGTGTGGTGATAGTCTGAAGAGAAGTGAGCCCTTCACTCCCCCAACCTTCTGTCAGGCCCAACTGATCTCTGTCTTAGCCATGTGTGGTGTGACGTGAGCCCTTGATCACTTGCTGCTTGGTAGAAAATAGCAACAGGTTTGTGTGACGTTCCCTTGTGAGGAGCAAACCAGGCAGTGCCTGTGATTGAATACAATTCTGAGATGTCCAACAGCATCCTACGAAGGAGTATTTTGTGTGAGAAATAAGTGTGAAGAAATGGTAAGGATTCTCAGTTTACATCATCAGTGACATCAGCATCACAAGATCTTAACGTCATGTGGCGAGACCAGTCTGGTATGTGTAGTATAGACCGCTGATTTCTTATGGCGAGATCTTTAAAGTGACCCTCAGATTCTAAACCTCATTTTACATTTTCTTTGTGTGTTTTTGTGTTTGTACCTGTAAACGATCTGTGAAGTTACAATTCCAACAGCAAACACCAGGATTGTAGTCATTCGGGTACTTCCGTGACGTGTTGTCAGAGACCCGTTAAGGAAGTAACTGGATTCATATGATGTCTGTCACGTCACTGGTGGTGATGCAGTTACCGAAAGCCGAGTTGACCAACCAAATCGTTTGACCAATCACAGTTCATCAGGAGGCCGGCTTCGAAGAGTCCGGAACTAAGTTGTATTTTCAGACACAAAGAAACAATGTGAATAATAAAACTAATAATTGATTCTTTGGAGGTTTTCATTACATTTATGTATAGTTTAGGACAATACAATTAAATAATTGTTATATTACCAAAAAAGGGTCCCTACAAAAAACTCTCATGTATTAATCTAGTTTAAACATCAAATGATGTAAGGCTGTTTTATTTTACATTCGGTGGCAATGATGAGATTACATCAGTACTATTCAGTATTGTTTTAGTAATGTTAAAAAGCTTATTATGTTTCCCAAAAAGTAAAATCCATTTAGCATTGGTTAAAAATCACCAAGCCTTTAAATCCTTCAGTTTATCCTCAAATTCTTTGCACATGAAAAAACGTGTTTCACAAAATATGGAAATTTCTACATCTATTTCCACATCTATATTGATTACAATTCTGTAAGGGTTTCCACTCCACAAAGCAAATAACCCGGTTTCAATTGCATGAGCTCATGAAAGAATGGATTTTTGGGTTGTTTATAATAATACGCATAGCAGTACTGTGCAGACGTGCACCACACAAAATGACAGTGACATTGAAGAGGATTGTGTGACAGAGGAGAAAATAAATCTTCAAATTGCATTTGTTTCTCAATTCCCATATCCAAGCTTGCTTTAGCAGCTGGCTTTTCAAGATAAAACAAACCGTATTAGAACATTTCAAAAAGCTTGTAATGCCCCTCTAGTAAACAGACCAAAGATTTTTGGCATGCCAAAGCGCTTAGCTCTCTTAAAAGGTTTACTTCTGTTTTATAAATATTGTGGTCCCCTAGTAGAGCTCATAGCAAGCAATTGTCCCACATAAAGGACACGTAAAAGTTGCTCCAAAAAGTGTTTAGACACTTTAGCAAAACTCAAAGCTTATGGATGTAATTATATTGGTCAAATACTTTTTCATTTAAATTTATTTCATTGATTTATCCAAAGTGACTTACAAGTATTATGCAGTAGTCAAAAATCCCTGCAGAGCAAACAGGGCTAAGATGTCTTGCTCAAGGACACTTCAATTATTGTCTTATGGCAGTGGGATTTGAACCCGCAACCTTCGCTTACATGTCCAACTCCACCAGACCACGACTGACCATACTTCATACTAAGACATGCAGGGGTTTATCTCTTTAATATGTACTGTAATGCAAAATCAACAGTATGTTCATACTCTGAGCAACCCGCTCATAATAACATGTCATTTCATTGAGAAGTTTAACCAATTGCATGTTGTGTGATATTATTCTGTAGATGCATGATCAACATTAAAGATTTTAAGGAAAATCTGATTGATTTGATTGAGTACCATCTGTTCTGTGTGTTATATGTGCTGCTGTTCAGTAAGTCAAAGTTATCGTGTAATGCCGATGAGTTTAAAATTGCATTTATATGCAATATAATTCATTTTAATTATACACAATTGTTCAGAAACATTAAGTTCAACATCAACATAAAACATTTATCCCTTTAAATTCATGACCTGCAATGTTGTCTCAGGTAAGCATTTAACATTGAATGTGGGGTTATAGAATGGAATGGCACAATGACACAAGATAATTCATTGTGGATACATAACAACCAGGCTGCCTTGCACTTAATTTACACAAATAATGATATATTTCAACAATCAAGAGAACAAAATTACAAAAACCAAAAAAGTAATCACAATATTCACAACAACTAACAGTAGTAAAAGCAATAGTAAAGTTAATATCCGCTATTTTTGGGGGGACAATTGTAATAAGCATTGAAGGAGGCACAAATGAAGAAACACAAAAAAGAAAATGTTCAGAAATCATAAAAAAAAACACTGAACTAAAGATATAAATGTTCATCTAACCACCACAACACACACGATTAAATGACAAACCAAATAAAACCATCCAATGAAACAAAATAATAGAAAAAATATCTAACGCTTAACTGAGCAATACCAATTCATGCAAGACAAATGTTACATACCCAATATAGATTAAAAAAACAATTGAACATGCACAAAGACATTATATATGTATATATATATATATATATATATATATATATATATATATATATATATATATATATATATATATATATACACAGACATAGAATAGACATTGACACGCATGCGCAAGCATTATCTAACTTACAAATCAGATATATGCAGGCACGTCCACATCGGACGCCCTAAAGCAATACAGTAAATGCTTTGCTAAATTGAATAGGTGATACAAACGCCAGCTTTATGTGCATCAACACAAGGCAGGGATTTCTTTGTAAACAGAGAGAGACTACAAAGATTAGAAGTTAAAAATTTGGAGGGTTACAAACCGTAACTGCGTCCCAGACTGGAACAACTGAAAATTAAGCCCCAGCAAAGAAGCTGGATGGTTCTTTAAAACAACAAAAAAATTCTGTTTCCTAACTTTCGTAAAGGCTTGCTTCCCTTACACACCCCGTTAACATGGCTTAGATACACCCGACTACTCCAAAATTACACAAACAATAAATCATTGATCCAACAAAATAAATCCCCTGAAAATCATTTCATGTAAATTTAAAAGTTTGAAAATCACTTCGCTTTTCGGAGCAGTTAAGATGTCAGCATCACGCCAACATGTCTGGCGATACCCTGCTAATCTGAAACAGAGCTCATAACTGATCCTATGAAGGTACATAATATGATTGACATGCATTACATATGATTTACTTGAAAGTAAATGAAACTACTACACATATATTTTAAAAGGCCTTGGTTGCCCAATAGCATGTGCCTGTGGCAGAAGAAATGTTTGTTCCACAATGACCCAAAAATGTAATCTGAAAAGTGTTAAAACTATTTTAATATCCCTCTAGATTTTAAAGATCTGTGTGTTGTCATTTAAACACTGAGGTTGCTGTGCCAAGCATCATGGGCACAGCAGCTCTGAGTTTGAAGTCATAGTAAATGTTATTTGCCACTAAATTATGTAGTTCTCTCATCATTTTGAGCACACGAGTCTTCTGCTTTCCATATTGATGTCAGAATAGGGTCTCCAGAGAGGGAGGTTGACAAAACTTTTCCGTGTTCAATGAGACTTAAGATAAAAAAGCAATTCCTTTAAGATGTAAGAAAACTGTGTCTAGCAGATCCTCTGAAGGAGTCTCCTTCACACAAGTAGTTAGTACATCTCAAGTTGTTTTTGGATTTAATTAATTGGTTTTGTTAGTATCAGTTCTGTCATTAACACCATAGACATTGCAACGCAAACAACGGGTCAAAAATAGACTAAACCGACAACTGGGTTAAGGTTGCCCGGGTTTGAATAGCCATTTTGAAACAACATAGTTGAAACAACCCATCATGGGTTTATGTTTTCACCCGATGGTTGGTTTTGCCTGTTTTCGACTTACAGTGTTGAAATAAGCCAGGATTGTAAATTTGAATTGTCTGTTATATACATGGAGTACTAAAAGGTTTCCAGTTATGTGTAATCTTAATATTTTGAACAATTATACATAGTCTTATGACACTCTGAAAACATAATCTTGTCAAGTGTTGGATATGTTTCATAAAGTTATTGCTTGTAACGTATCTCTTGTATCTCTAAAAGTCATTACATTTAATCTACATATGAACATATCTGTAAACCATTGATATTGGTTGAAAATATGTGAATGAAATTTGAAAATATTTTATATCTAGAGCCTATTAACTATTGTGTGTGCATGTTTTGATTGAAATGTCTTGGCAAGTCCAATTTGGCTCACTAACTGATGTGAAATTGAGTGGTCGATGTGGCGTCTATTTATGTCTACGGTTGGCACAACAAATTATTTCTTATTGATCCAATGTTCGGAATTCTTCCCCACAATAGAAAATATTCAATATACATAAAGTCAAGCCAAATGAAACAATTTCAATGCAACACGTCTTTTGTCGATTTGAGTAGAAAAGGTCTGAAACGGCCAGGGCTCTTTGAATACAATTCTTATTAAAACTTGTCCTAGGTGTGTTGTCTGGAATTCATTTGGAAAACAACTCTCCGCTGACAAATTGTACCTGAACCACAGTTCATGTACTTCCCTCGGTTTCCCATGACAACATTATTTCGCTGAAAGCTTTTAATTGGATGTGTTTTGTAACTCTTATACAATGCTTCCAGAAGCAAACATAAAACATAGTTAAATATCTTAATGACTTTATGAGTTGCCAGTCAGAGTAGCTTGATGCGATGTAATATATTAACTGCACATTTCATCTCCTTACTGTTATATGCTTAACACATTCTGTAATACAATGACACCTAACTGGTTTTGCATTAAAGCGTATCACAGAGGTACAAAAGTTATGTTTTATTAATGATTCTGATTAGCATGGGTTTTGACTGACAGCGCTATAATACTCGCAGGCTACATCTCAGCAATAATGAGTAAACTGTCAGAGATATACCGTGAGTGTCAAGGCTTCAATTTGTTTCGTCCGACATTTCCATACAGACGTTCTCTCTCTTTTCCATCCTTTCGTCTGTCTTTCATTTCCCATTACATCTGTCTGCCCCAAATCTCTTTCCCAATGGAAAAAAAGGCACAAAACAAGTTGTCCGATTTTCTTTCTCCATTCCGAGGTGAAGTCTTAGCATTTGAAAAGTCATTATTGTGTTTCATCTGGCATGCTGCTGATGCTCCTCTGCTCCAGTGAACTGTGATCGAGAAGCCAAACATCAGCATCAGAACTGGCCCTTTATCCACCGGTAATTGAAAAAGGAAATGAATGACATACCTGCTCTGCATGGGTCCACTGCTTCACCCAAAGACATTTTTGAAATAAACCAAAGAAATGATATTCCGGATTACATTTGTATACTGATTAGAAGTGTACACTCACCTGGACACATGTATTGTCGCATTTTACCTGACAGATAGAGATTGAACAGCATTACTGTAAAATTACTGTGATGTGTACTTTTAAAGGAGATGTATTGTTCTGTTTCATGCATTATTGCTTTGGACTGTTAAACGTGTTCAGTTGTCACGTTCAACGTGGTCCATTTGGAGATAAATTAGTTAGAACACAAGTTATTTACTGGCCATTTTAACCCAAAATCAGGCCCATGCACCAATCTGAGAGCGTAGAAGAGAACCAGCATCAGCATGTAGACTTTGCAACGGCCAAAGATATGTCTTTGCATACATTACATTATATTGTGAGGTGCCCTTTAAGAGACTGATCACGTTACATGTAACACACTTTGTGTGGAGTTGACGTAGAATGACTACGTTCAATGAGAACCATAAGGGTGATATGTCAGCTCTGCCTTCTTGCTATTATTTTGCCTTTATTTTTATTTGTAACGCCATGAAAGAGTTCACTCTCATGTATGAATCACAAACTTTGCCGTTCTCTTTCTCTTTTATTTCACTAACTTTAACAGTCATCCGGGTAAGAGCGTTACAACTTCAGGAGAATCCCTCATGAGACTTTTTCCAGAAACAGTCGTAAATCTGTATCTGTCTTTTGTATATGTTAGTAAACCAAAGATCTTGAGTACACTACAGGTACTCAAGATCAACATAAGAGTGGCAAAAACTGCATGTGATGCTTTTCTTTTAAAGTTTAAATAAACACATGGTTTTGGAAGAACAGGGTGAGTAAAAATTTCATTTACTAATTATTATTTTTATCCAAAGTAAGTAACGGCAGACGAATTGTTTCCCAAGAGCGCTCTGGGCACAGAGTCTCTTCAGAGACCTGAAAACACAAGATAGTCCAGCCAAAATTGTTCCCTTGTGTTTCCGTTTCGCACAAATTGACACCTACTGACTGAAACCATGCCATTTACAACAAAAAATCTCTTGGCCATTAAAGCGGATTCATAGCAGAAGAAATAAAACACAACATTTGGTCATCGTTTCCTCATTGTCATGTCGTTTTAAAACAGGGGCTGTCAAGCCCCATTGAGAATTGAAAAGAAACGAAAATTCTGACTATAGACAGTTTCATTGCACAAATGCGTCACATAACTTTTAGCTGTATGTTTGCTTATTAGTGTGAATAATATGTCTTTATATAAGTATTACATTTAAGATTATTATATTAAATTGTTCGAATCAGTCTTGTACCTTTAGGTTTAGCCAAGTGACATCAACCCAAAACAACACAGACTAGACATACTTAGAGGTAAACCATCTATACACTACGTCCATACATTAAAATAAAGGTGCATGAAGGTTTTAAAATAATTATTTGTTGTTCCATAAAGACTAATCTGGTCAAAGGTACTCTAAAGAACTATCTCTTTCTAATTAGAAATTCTTAACTGCCGAACCGTGTGACATCCCTGAATTTGTTAAATGTTGGTAAAACTGAAGCATAAAGTTTTCATCTTGATGTTGGTCTGTATTTTCAAAAACCTGCTTGCACCTTAGCAGAACTACTATCTGTTAGCTGTATAAAGCTTTTCTTCTCTTTTTAGAGCTTGACAGTGCCTGGCCTATGCTTTTGTTGTAGGCAATAGATGACTGTGACCATTCTTCATAACCTTTTATATTCCACAGAAGAAAGTAATATGGGTTCTGAACAATAGGAGTGCAAGTAAGTATGAGATAAATCTTCCTTTTAGATGAATTATTCCTAATTTTCAGCGCACTCCAATAAACTTCAAAGCTGTCATTTTGTCCAGAAGATGAGAGCTCAGTTCTAATCCAGGTTATGGGAATAACAAAACTATTCTGCCTTCATCACATATCCAAAACTTAATATACTGGGATTTTTAAGAGGAATCTAGCTTCATAAAAAAAAAACATAAGCCTGCCATACATATATCAGATAGTTATGGAAGTGGCCAAAAGTAATACATGGGGGGCATATTTGTACAATATACTTTAAATTCAATATTAAGAAACACTTGACTTTTAAGGTTTGCATTTGTCAAAAAAAATCTAAATTCAACTGTATGGGAGCTTATTGGCCCAATAAGCTATGTTAATATGTGTGTGTCTGCGTGTGTGTGTGTGTGTGTGTGTGTGTGTGTGTGTGTGTGTGTGTGTGTGTGTGTGTGTGTGTGTGTGTGTGTGTGTGTGTGTGTGTGTGTGTGTGTGTGTGTGTGTGTGTGTGTGTGTGTGTGTTGTGTGTGTGTGTGTTCCTTAACCCTTGAATTCTTTTGCCGATTGGAGTAAACCACCCAGTTTTAAAAAACGGTATGGTTCGGTGGTCTTCCCTAGACAAGGACATGTCAACCTATGTAAATGGCAATACTGTGTTTACATAAGTGATCCATGCAATGTCTCCCAAAATAACTAACTATCATTCTTAGTCTCTTTGCAGTTCTTTATTACAGAGATGCCAGCTGCACAAGGCTTTTATCTCATCTTTAAGACAGATTTTCAAAAACATGTCATTATTTTGTCATTATTTGACATCCACATTTTAATGGACCTTTGAGATGTCTGAACCAGATAACTGGTCAGATTTCTCACCCCTATTTCAGGAACTCTCAAGACTGATCTGTGAGCTTCCGTGAGCGAACCCTCTCGATTCATAAATAATGGACCTAAGGCTATAGCCGTCCATCCATACCACTAGTATGTAGTCCAAGCCTAAGGCAGCACAGACACGGATAGATTACAGATAACCATCTGATGCATATTAGAGATGGTAATGACCAGCACACTAGTCTGGTTGGCAGCAGTGTCACTTTCAGGATTTAGGGTGTTGGGTTATTTTATGTTAGTAAATTGCAAAAATAAAGTTTTGTTTACAAGACGTCAGACCGATAACTACAAAAAGGAAACAGTTGATCTGCCAAAATGTATGTTTATGGCAACAAGTGGCAAGTCTTTTTCTCAAAAATCTTTAATAGTAAAATTTTATTTGTTTAAGATACTTTTCAGTAAAGCAGTACTGCACAATCACAACTTTTTACTTATCGAACTTATTCTTGGATTATTAATGGGTATAAGCAAGAACAGAACCACAGGTAGACACTTACGTTGTAACAGTTCACTTCTAAGGCTCATCTTTATGAAAGAGTTTTTGTCACAACAATGCGTAGCATTTCCCAACCTCTTCACTAAAGGTTCATATTATCACATCGGTTTCCATAGTTACATGCACACTCTGTTCTCCCATCATTGCATGCAGGTTAAACACTTGGTCTGGTTCATCTTGCTTGTTCAGTTTTAAGCTGATCTACAGTCTCAAACATATCATTGCTTGCTTTTTGTTGATCAAAGTATACATGAATTGATAAGTTTATAGTTGTTGGGGTTTTGAGATTGAACTGTCCTAAATGTAGTGGTTAAACTTTGAAGACATACAGGCCTATTAAAAAGAGAAGATGGATTGACACAGTGTTTTAACACCTCTTTTTTGAGTTTTGGTTGGCTGTAAAGGGCACACTACTGCAGTTTTGGTGTCCAATAATGGAACACAGCCCTATAGAAAAACATTTTTGCTCAGAAAAAATTATCATATCGCGTTAAAACCAATCCTGTTTTTTGGGAGCCCAAAAGTACTTCTATTTTTGTCCCAGAATGGCTAAATCTGAATTAACTATACCATTTGATGTGCGCATCCAATCTATATATTTTCTGAAACTATGACATCATCACCCCATGTATTGTTGCGGGTATCATAACCTTTAAGGGGCTGTGTACCTTTTTATGCGACTTGGCGCTGACTGAAAATGGGAAGTTGTAGAACAGTGTTTTGTAAGTGCAGGGTTTTTCAGGTGAGACACGCGGTGGTTGCTATTATATGGAGTAGGCTACATGAAAGCATTATTTTAATGCTGTCTATAGGAAAGTAGAGATTAACTGTAAGCAAGATGGTAAATGTATTGCTTCTATTAAATCACGTCTCAACTGGGCAGTCACAGATCAAGTGAAAATTTATCCAAGCAATATTTTTCCATAAAAAAGTTTTAATAGTCTAATATAAGAAATATGATAAAGACATCTAATCTTGATAGTGAAACATTAATTTCTCATCCATTCTTATCTGTAGCCATTGTACAGTTGTTGTTCTTTGTTGGCAATAATATTTGTCCTGCCCTAACTACCTCAGGGCTCTGTTCTTGGACCGTTGCTCTTCTCGATCTACATTACATCACTGGGATCTGTCATTCGAAAGCATGGCTTCTCCTATCACTGTTATTCGGACAGCACGCAACTCCACCTTGCGTTTCAACCTGAAGATGAGATGATTTTGACCCGAGTCTCAGCGTGCCTGAGCGACATCTCACTCATGATGCAGGACCATCACCTGCAGCTAAACCTTGCTAGAACGGAACTTCTTGTCATCCCCTCCAATCGAAAACCCTCACGATCTCTCTATCCAACTAGGGTCATAAACCACCATCAACCAGATTAACTTCACAGATCATGTTGCCGCCACTACCCTTGCATCACACTTGGCAGACTTGTTCTCTATCTTTAAAAAAACGCCTTGAAACTCATCTCTTCCGTCTACACCTATCCCATTCTTTCTAACCTACTCACTCATTATATATAAAAAACACACTTAACCTTTTTCCTCCCCTTCAGGTTTTGTCTCGCTTTGTGTAACTTAGTAACCTTGTTGTAGTACTTGTTCACCTATTGTTGTCTCTGCTATTTACCGTTTCATTGTCTCCTCAAGCGTCTGCTATATGCCTTAATGTAAAATAAACATGGCCTATCTTAATTTTCAAATGTATACTATACATAAAGACACTAGATTTGGGTGAAATTGATCAATAATGTTTGAGTTTACATTTAAAATAATTAAATAATAATAAAAAATATTGTGCACTAGGAATTTTAAAACGCAATCACGGCCATAAAAATGTTCAGTTGACACCATGTAATACATTTGCTGATCAGGCTGCCTTACTGTCATTGTGATTTTGTACATTCTTCTGTCATCAAAGTAACAAAAAGCAATGTGATGTTTAGACAATTGTGGCATAAATTGCACATTTGCAGTGACTCTTAGCTCAATGGATTTGAGAATTTCATTGCCTTGAAAATAATTAAAATGTACAGAATCTTTAAAAGAGGGCTTGAATTCTTTTTTGTGAGGATTGTGACGTATGGAAGCTGTTGATAAGCAAGCCTACAGTTTTATTAGAGTGTGCTGCATATGATAGACAATATAATGCTGCGTTCAGAGGAAGAGTTCTGTTGCTGCTGGTCTAAACCTGACATTTCACCCTCAAAAGAGACAAAAACATGAACAGCATTCTGATAGATTCAACAAATCCCCTGTGTGCCAGCAGCACACTGATATAAAACTGAAATGGTTCTGGTCTAAAACAAACCGACAAGTGTGTGGAATGCTAAATGTTATTTAAATGTTTAATGTATAGACAGTTTGTAAGCTTGTAGCTAATCATTTATTCATATTGAATTTTTATTGATGTTAACATTGATTTTATTTTAATTTACAAAATGTTAGTTTTTAACACACATTTTGTTGTGTGGTAATTTGATTAAATTAATTATTTGTTAAATAGTACATTTAATTGGTCCAAAATAATCCTGGCTGGACTTACTTTGTAATTTACTAGCTTATGTAATTTGCTTGTTCTTTATATTGCTTGTTATCAGAATAATCGACATCTTTTTGGCAGTAGGCCTGCATTATGGAGTAGTCATGATATCTGAAGTCTAACTTCGGTATCTAACCAGACAAACCTTGACATCCCGGTTTCATCCCTGCATCAGGAGATAAGGCGAATAAATCACAGCTTCACACAGAGAGAGATCCAGGTGTCTCAACTGACTAGTCGCATTTTAATCACTGCTAAGAGGACTTCAAACACGGCCACTTCGAAAGGGAAGCCAGCGCCAATATTTATTTTTGGTCTGAATCTCAATTGCTTTCATGTCAATCGCGGTATAATCTCCTTAAGCTCTTCATTCCCTAATTATCATTGAAAAACATGACATTTGATTCAACCCTGTCATTTCGGTAGTACTTTTATCCAAAGCGGATGACGCATTTTACTGTATGCACACTGAAACTGGAATAAAGGTGCAATGTTGTGCTTTGGCAAATCACATTCTGCCAACCCACTCCACATGATTCATTCTGGATTGAACATGTCGGACTCTAAATAATTTCCGGAGAATCCTAGCAGTCTTGACCTTAAGCATGACCTTAATGTATCTTTTATTTTCTCACACATGGGCTCATAAATACTTATGAGTGTTGACCCAACTGATACAAATTACTCACGACAGATAAGTTCTTCAGTTTGTAATATGACCATGGCCTTACTTTAAGAAATAGGGAAGTGCTTTGTTGACTCCAGTAGGAGAGTCATTTATTATAACAAGAAAATACACATTAGTTATACTATTTTTTTCAAGCACTTGTTGAAACGTATTGTTTCTTTAGATACCTATGGCAAATATTCACGCTCTTTTCATTTTAATTTGACATAAATATGCATCAATTTTAATCATAGCTTACATTCAATTCTATTGAGACTTTTCTAAGAGTCTTCGCATAGAAGATTTTGGCAGGATGAGCCATATTCTCTTCGGCTATCTGAGGTCATCAGCATCTCTTGACTCATCTGTTTAAGCTTTAAAGCGGACGTGCCAGGAGGCCAGGCGCTCTCCTCTCACAAAACCCCACATATCTTTAATCAGAGTAATATTTCACTTTGTGTTTTCTCATTACACCCTGCCTATCTTCTTAGACTGCTGCTGATCGCTGGGATATAGTGGCTTCTGGCCAACTTCATGGCTGTTTCATTAGGCATCTTGAGAGCGGAATATTTCACAATTACTGTCACTCACAGAAAGTTTTGCGTGCCTGTGAGGAGTTAAAAGGGCAAGTGTCTACCCTTAAGGAGTCGTACAGTCTGCCAAAATGAGAAAACAAACAGGCACAATCACGGCTGACCTCACACGCTCCAGGCTAAAACTATTGAAACTTCTTTTCCCTGACAGGTGCTTAGAGAAAAGTCCACTGAAAGGACTGGATAAAAAGAAGATTCTGCCAGGAGCATTTAATACCCACAGATAACAGTTACAGTAAAACTTACTCACAAAGTGCAATATAACATAAAAAAATTAAAATAAAAAAAAATGTATATATTTGCATATTATACACATGTGACCCTGCCTGTGAAAACCCATCTAAAGTCATTTTTGTGATTTTCTTTTTTATACATAAAGTCATCTACACAATGCAACGGAAAAATATAGCATTGATATATGAGAATATAACATTGATATCTTTAATGTTAACTGAGTAAAACCATGTAGAATATTAAAATCATAGGAATAATAATAGGTCAAATCCAACTTCATTCCTCCAGTTCTCAGAATTCGATTTTCTGACTTTAGCCTAATTTTCACAAGCAGGGTCACATTTTAAACGTTTACCTAAAGGGATAAATCTCCCCAAAATAAACATTCTGGCATCATTTTCTAACCCTCTTTAACCGTCGTTTCTGTATGGCATGCCTTCTTTTGAAAATATAAGTCAATGAAAAGCGTCAGTCCCCATCGACTCAAGCTGTTCCCCTGCTATTCAGTTATTATCATTCCTCAAAATATCTTCTTTTGTGTTCTTCAGAAAAGCCAAACAGACTAAAATAACAAGAGCGTGAGTCAATGATGACAGAATTTTAATTTAGGGATGACCTATTCCTTTAATGTTTTTTTTCATCTCTACAGTATTGTACAAGTCAAAAAGCACCTCTTGATATTCTAAGGATATTTCAAGAATGCCTTCTGTATTTTAGGGTGGGTGAGCAGGATCCTGAAACCCAACTGAGCTCAGTGTGCCAAGCTTGAAATGTAGGTATAAACCTTGCTCCTGATTATTTTCTCATGGATGTGAACCACAGAACATGTCTTCATGGACCCAAGCATGGTCCAAAGCTGATAAGCAGGTATTCATAGCGCAGGATTCAGGCACACATTACTCACAGTGAAGGATTAAAACGCTTGCGCTGGTGGAAGCACAGCTGCATGACAGAGTTCAATGGAAAGCAGGTATTCTTTCTTATTAGGGCGTTTTTGGCCTTGACTTATAATGTAGAGTGTGTTTATAGATGTTTTAAGACTTATAAGCTAATCTTTTAGTTGTTTCAATAGGCTCCATGCCAACTGCTGAAACGGTTCAGCTCCTTTGAATACCCTTAGCTGTATTTCTCAGAACGCATTTCAGATAATATAATATATGCAGATTGAGGCCGCTCTACTAATAACAATGCAAACAGCATGAAACATTAGAATAAAGATTTGCACACATCTACACTAGACTGTAAAAAAAATCACCAATGGCCCTGGTAGACTACTTTTCCAGATGTCTGGTAAAACTGAGTATTTGTAACTCAAGCTGTATTCCTGATTTTCATTCAGAACTCTGATCAATGTGTAAGACACTGCAAGCATCCCTGTGGATCTAGTCGGAAAAGCTATCTTCGTGCTGCTCAGAGCTCAGACCGAGTCCTAAATGAAGAGATGAAAGTAGGTTTTGAACCTCTGAAGACTGCCTCTGGATAATAACAGAGAATAAAAGACTTCCTAATAATGATTAAACTTGCAGTTTAAGTTGAATGATGCATGTCAAACACCTTCAGAAACAACAGGTGACTTACAACTGAACTCTCGACTTATGTCTCACTCAAAATCAATTGAAATAGAGTATGTTATTTTCTTGCTGAGATCAAACCAGCCACAGTCCTGTTATAAGTTCCGGGCCTTGAAGCGATAGTTCACTCATACAGTAAAGTTTGGTCATTACTTTATATGAGTGCTGCTGAAAAGACGTTTTTGGGGTTGATAAACAAACATCGCTCTTTTCCCGAGCCAAACTTTTCTTTAAGTTTCTTTAACTAAAGATATTTTTGGGGATTATCTAATAAGCCATCGATGGACCTGGATCCGCTGTGGAAAATGATCATTGGATGAAAATAGTTCAAACTGGCCTGTGTTAAGAAGTGTTGTGTTTTTCACGACAGCACTTTTAATAAACTTTGCTTGATGACACCCACTGTGGGATTCATGGAAGCAGATGCAAATGATGTTGGATTTTTAAGGTGATCTTCAGATGTCTTTCATGAGCAGAAAACTGAGCATTGATCCTCCCTCTCTGCTTTTCTTTATTAACACAAGCTGTCATTTACTCCAAGGATGAAGGCAAAGTCCACGTCGAATTCGATAATTCAATACTAATGTGTATGACAAGCCCTTTGAGCATGTACACTATACAAACTCATATCTGTGTGACAGCAGTATATCATCACAATCAAAAATGGCTTGGGGTCAAGAATTTCTCACGTATTATAACAGAATGTACTTACATTTCTGGGCAATCTTCTAGTGGCCAGGTAATAAAAATAACAAGATGCTTTCCATCTAATAAAATAATAAAAAAATAACATCTTAACTTGTGGATCTAAAGTAGGCACTCGGCTCAGAAGCAATCATCAGGCTTAATAACTTTTTATTCATTTCACATAAACTAATTGAAAGGCATGAAACATGAGCAGTGAAAAAAAAAGTTCGGTAATAGATGTTCTGCTTTTGAAAGACTTTACCCACTGTATTCTACAGAGACGCCGTTTTTTCAATCACGAGAAGGAATTCCTGACAATTTCAATTAAAGTTTCAAAATGTTACACTACATTTGTTAACAAAAAGTACACGGCACTCACAGATAGACATACACAAAGAAAGACACAAAAAAAACAAACTTGAGAAACACAAGTACAATATTATGCTGCCTATTAAAACTTCCTACGCTTGACAACAGGGGTGCTGCAGCCACCTTAGCACCATCCATTCCCGCGGCTTGAGGGGGGCATTTCCCTTATGTATAAATTCCAATGTTGACACATATGCTATACCATAATGTATGAGGTACTAATAAATAATATTACAATTCTATTAATATACTATAAAATACTATAAAACTCCAAAAGGAGAAGAACCTTGAAAGAAACCAGGCCCAGACAGGAGAACCGGTTCTCCTCTAGACGCTCACATGTGCTTGCACAACCAGCCTAAGTGAGCAAAAGTTTACAGAAATTGCAGAAATTACAGAAAATAGTAACATGTGATGTACTTAATATCATCCTTCATTTTATTGCGGTAGATGTAAAAGCAGTTTGTGTTTTGATTTGGGGACACTTTGGATGGCCTCCTTCGTCTTTCGGCTCCAGCGTCTGGAATGGTTTTGAGTGGGAGGGCAGTGCTGGTGTAATTTCAAGCTGCCTCGGGATGAGTAA
This sequence comes from Triplophysa yarkandensis, assembly GCA_033220385.1. Classification (NCBI taxonomy): domain Eukaryota; kingdom Metazoa; phylum Chordata; class Actinopteri; order Cypriniformes; family Nemacheilidae; genus Triplophysa; species Triplophysa yarkandensis. The sequence goes on from CM065661.1 coordinate 9,674,003, forward strand.
AGAAACAAATTAGCACAGCTGCTGTTGACTGTACTAAATAAATGCTTCTTAAAAAAAATAAAAGCTTTAATTTACATTTGAACTGGGTTACAACGGACAGTGTCAGGAAAGCTATTCCAACGTTTAACCCCCTCTGGTTTAATTCTGTTTATGCTCTGTAAGGTATGTTGGAGCTAATCTGTTTAAAGCTTTATATGTAAGAACATTTTATGGTCTATAGGGCACTGGTTGACCAGTGCAGAGATTTTAAAGCAGAGGTTATATGATAATATTTTTAGATTTTATAAACATCTTGCGGCTGCATTTTGACCTATCTGCAGTCTATTTAATGATGATGCAGCCTTCTATTTGCAAATTGTAGTATGAAATATTAAACGTTTGGTACATTAACTGGTATTTAAGTTTCATTAGATTCTGAAAGAAGAAAGGTATCACTCATCAGTTGTTTTGTCTTGGATACGTTATAGGCATTATTTGAAAGGTTTCATCTGGTTGTCACGTGTGCGCGAGAAAGGACCCAATGATTTGGAAACTTTGGAGTCCACCAACAAATTTTTAAAAAATCCTCATTTACTCATCATCTAGTCAGTTTACACTTATGTGACTGTTTTTCTTAGGCATAAAACAACATAAGATATTTAGAAGTATGTTAGTAAACTTACGATGTATTTTCTGTCCATACTATGCAAGTGGTTGTGGTGTTGTTTAGATACAAACATTCTTCAAAATATATTTTTCAAAAAATATGTATCTTTATGTGTATCTTTATGTGTATCTTTTTTGTCACGCAGAGGACAGACAGTCAAGCAGGTTTGAAATGACAAGAGGATCAGTACAAGTTATAATACCAGGATTTTTATGTTGGGTTGAACATCTACTTTAAATTGGACTCGTGGGATTTTTCTTTTTAATTTAAGTTGTGACATGCATAGGAACACAAAAATGGTAGTAGGCATGACATTTTAACACATTTGCTAAGCATGGGGGTCATCTTGACCCATCAGAGCGTTTCTAAATAAGGGACTTTATAGGACCAGGAACTCAACCGTCTGATTTCTAAGAATCAAGATGTAGAGTACAGTTGAAATATAAAGCATTTAAAAAATGAAAACAGGAACACCTATTGTTAAGCACATAAGAAACCCAATACATTTAATTGTGTAATATAAGTCACATCTTTGTTTCAGGGACATGAAATACAACAAAAAGTGTTTGTGCGTGCATTTGTCATCATTGTTACATCATTAACATCAGCACACAATAACTAATCAACTGTCATTCGCTGCCGCACGTCCTGTATCTTTTGTTTAATTTGATTGCCCTAATCCCTCTAACAAATCTAATGTCTATGTTCATCTTGAACTGAAACATCGCCAACATATTTAATCACTGTTGATTTTTCTGTTTTTCATCAGCTGTTGTTCCAGGAATTCTGTTATTCCTTTATTCCTGGTATGGAAACGTCGATAACAGCATTGCCAGGTTTGAGAAACATGTGAAATGCGTGTGCACTTTGAGAGGCACTGGAGCCCTGTCAAGTGATTCTTTCAATCTAGTCATGATTAAGATGTCGTTACTCTGCATTTTAATATGATTTGCAAAAAATGTGTGTACGTTACTGGCTTTGTTTACTACAGACATCAAAGAAACAGCTTGAATCCAAACAGATTTATTCATCATTCTGTCAGAAAATAATCTCGATATACAGTCACTACTTTTTTTACTCCTTCGTGCTGCAAATTCACTAATGCTAAAGCTTTTATTTTGTATTGTCTGACTTCCACACATTGTAAATCCCTTCTTGTTGACATGCAGCCAATAATCTGTAATACCCACAACTCCTGTGTTTCTCCACCTTAACTTCATTCTCACATATTGAATTTTGCTTCTGAGCGGGATCAGCGAGCCCACGGGAGACTGGATGGTGCACGCGTCAGAACACCTTTAGTTTTCCAGTTTTAAATTCCAGAACTTCATGGCATTTCCACAGATAGGCTTGAATGCTAATCCCACTTTATCCCAAGCAAAAACATTCCACATCCCAGGCACATCAATCAAGGATTTGGCCTCTGGGTCTTTTTGTCCACCTCCTCTAATTCAAGCTGGTTGAATCTACATATCATAATGTTATAGATTGACAACATCAATCTCATCCGGAATGTTTAGGGTCTCTTTTTAGTGTTTTTAAGCTTTGATTGTGTTAACAGTGTGCAATATAGCATGTGTTAATGTTTTGCATGTTTTAACACAATTTACATTTCCGTATACAACTGTCATTAAAGCGGCTGATTAAATCTTGTTCTGTTGAAGTCCCTCCTTCAGAAATACGTAACAAGTCTTATAGGGTCAACAGTTCCTGTGCTGGGATTCAACAGCAGCTTAGCACGCGTTGTCCGGAAAGATGGCACCTCACCATAACCTGGAGATGCATGTGCTCAGTGATATTTTAAACATGTCTTTAATGTTATCTTTTCATCTGGAATCAGACCGGGAGAACATAGATGAAGAGGATGGAGTAGAACCTGTGTAAGTACGACTTTTGAATACGCCTAAACATAGAACAATGATACATGTGTCTGCAGCTAAACTTTACTCTGATCCAAACCAGTATGTGTTTATACAGTAAACAATAGATATAATCGACAAATAATTTAAACTGATTATTATAAACACCAACAATTGATGGTGTCCGGTTGAAATATTCCACTTTTTTTCAAAGTTTTGTTTGATTAGTTTCAATTACCATCTAGTTAACAAAGCTAAACAGAGTTGTCCTTTGTGTAATACTTTACAGAAACTTAAATAATAAAATACAATCACAGATTGAGGTCTATAAACAATGCTTTCTTAACAACACCCCCTTTTTTGTGTGTTCCTCTGGCAGGAGGTTAGACAAAAATCTTTCTAGTGAGGTCAATAAAGAAGGAAGTAGAGGGATGAAGTCCAAACCCTCCATTCACTGAAGGCGACATCTGTTAAATAATATATCTTGTCTTCTTTATACGTTTACACATATTATTAATACTCTGACAACAACATTACACACAAACTTAAGTTTAACACATGGAATCATGAAGAACGGGATCTTTAAAATGATGGAATTGTAACATTTCTGGACGTCTTTATCCATCTGTTCACATGACTTATGGTTCCCTCTCTGTGAGAAATGACTTCATCTTCCATCCTTCTCAGCCTCTGTTACCCTCTATCACTCTCGCCGCTCGCATTAGCTGACCTTTCAGGATCCTCAGACTGTGACAATGAACCCATCTTGTTGGCCAATGTGCCGGACTCAGAGGAGAGGAGCTGCCCGGTGACACCTTCTATTCAGCACCCGGCTTCCCAAACCCATTGCAGGACCTTTGCTTTGTGACAGATTATATCAACGGCAGGTGACATTGATGGATTTGTTCTCTCACGAGGAGCGCTCTCTGGCTTTTCACACTGAAATCGCACACATCAATCAGAAAACTCACCAGGTGAAAAACACGTTCCCTTCGGACATTTTCTTAAATATTGCCGGTGTTGCAAGGTAGTAAAAGATTGCCAACGTTGAGCGGGAACATTGGGATGGGAATGTAGAATTAGCCCCGCTGAGATAATTTTCTGACTGTAATGAAAGCCTCAGATTTAATTTTCCACCGTGAGATTTGATCCGATGACAGAAGGGATCTTTTATAAAAGACCTGCTGTAGAAAGCGCATCTGCTCGCTGCCTTGAGCCCTGGAGGCGGCCATTTCAGTTCACTGGTGCCTCTTATCACAGGGGGTACTGGAATTATTCTAACCCTTGGTCATATATTCACATTCCATTTCTCGCTTTTGAAATTGTTGTCTCTCCTATTTCAGCGGGTTCATTGGATTTTCTTATCTCTGGCTCGGTTTCAAATGAGCCGCATTTGGCTCATAATTCACCAAGCAGAAGTTGTATTATATTTGTGTGTTTCTTTTGTTTTGTGTTTAGAGTATGCCTCGGCCTTTATCTAATATGTGTGGCGCTATTTCGGCAGAGCATGCGAAAATATATAAATTACTACAAATCTTATTTGCTTAATAAGCTTAAAACGTTAAATTGGATGCACTTAAGAAAACAATGCAACATTGTTTCAGGATTTATGAGAAGGATTAAGGGTTAAAGATGTTAAATACTTTCATGAGTCAATCTCTTTACCTTCGTAGTTTTGTCTTTCCAGTTTCAAACAGTTTTTGTTGTCTCGTAAGGGTTTTTAGTCTTCGGGGCACTTTTTATAATTTCAGGGTTAGTGGGCAAAACATTTTTGCTCGCAGAGACCTGGCGGTGATTGATAGCTCTTGACAATTGACAAGCAATGACATTTATGAACACACAGCTTCGACTCTGCAGTACATTTCAAGCTTAAAATACCCCAAAGCAGAGGGGACAATAAGGTAAGGGCAATTTCAGCATTATTGGTGTTATGTTTTTAGTTAATTCTTGAAATATAAAAAGAGATTTTTTTATTAGTAAACCATCTATTTGTATTTTACCAAACCCTGATGACAGATGCCAGAAATCAACATCATGTCAACGTTTAAATTGTATAAATGAACGACTTGTGGAGGTGACAATAAATGCACATTTTAAAAGATAAAAACATACTTTATAGGATTCTTTTAAATTAAAATGTGCAACCCTCCAATAATGCACAACACACAGAGAAGAGATGACCCTTTCAAGAAAACAAATATTTACGGTATTGAAATTTGGATCTTTCTGCTAATGAGGATTTTATAATGGATGTGACTATTCACTATGAATTTTTTTTTTTTGAGATTTCCCATCTATATTTAAATAATCAAATATTGACAACTGACCAAGTAGTATTTTGAACAACTTTTACACTTTCTTTTACATTCAAAAAACAATCTTAGATGAAATGAAACCCAGAATTCCAAGCCTAATGATAATCACACATAAGAAATATTACAGAGATGCATACCGTGGGTTATCTAAAAGGAATATTGAGATCAATGATTGGCATCTGTGCTGTAATGATAATGACACTGAATTAAAATAATAAATAGACGATGATAATGAAAGCTTGATTATGTGTCATTTACATCATCGCTATTAACACTAATGCAGTCATTTGCTACAAGACTAGTATCACAGATTAGAACAGTTCTTACCGACATGCTTCTTCGGCTCTTAAATTATTCAGTGATCAAATGTAAAATTTCGTTCATGTACTTTAGTTTCTTCCGAGGGCTGCTCACCTTAATCATGCTGTCAATAAGACTCATGTGTGGGACCTTTAAGTTCTCTTTTAGCACTGTTATTTAAGCCTTTCAAGATTGCAAAGCAAGGAGTAAATAACATGTGCCATTCTGAAGCAGTTCTCTCCATATTTGATTTTACAGTTAATCCACCCCGGCATGGCGAGAAAATCCTGGCATCCTTTATATGTAATGCTAATTCAACCTTTCTTGGGCCTTCGGGTGATTGAATGTGTCAACTCACCATTGTTCTCATCCACACGCACCTTTTTTAAGCACCATTCAGCATCTCTGACATAATGCCAGCCGTTAAAGCGTTGGTCTATGTGCCTCTGTCTTAATATTAAAAGCCTGAACTGCTGGTCTTTGAATTAAATACTTCTTAATCCCCACATATCATATAATGTGAATTCATCCTCTATGGCTAGACTGCATTGGATATGTTATGTACTATATGCTTTATATATGTCTCCATGCAGTCCATGTTTATTTTCAGATAGTGATGGCTTTTTTAGTATGCATTGCAACGCTTGACGTGCTTGTGTGAAATGCTGGCAAATGGGTTGTGGTGACGACTGTTTGAAATATTTATGTGCTGGTGAGGGATGAGAGTTCAGAACGTATGACACATTTTGGACAAGAGTGGGTGTTCAACCCACATGGCAAAATGAGTGGAGAGCCTGCAACAGGCTTTTGTTATTCCGAGTACCAGGCTCTTTGGGAAAAACATGATGTTCATATTGTTTTTAAAAGCTTGGATTGGATTGCTGACAACACAGGTTGCTTGGAAAACCTCCAGGCTAAAACCACCAACAAAATAAGTAATTATTTCATGAAATTATTACAATATATGTACACTCAAAAATATTTTACTGTGATTATTTTCGTGAAACAATTAACATTAATATAACACATAAATTGGAAAGCTTTGAAATTATTAAATACTGTTTAAATTATGTAGCAAAATTGTTGCAAAATGTGTAAATCTGATTAACTAAAATATTAGGTGTATGTTAAAAATACATATTTATTAAATAAATACTTTATTATTTTTATTATTGTCTTTATTAACTTTATTGTTAAATATAAATACTTTTCATTACATAAACACATACAAAGTTTTTACATTTAAGAGATTTTAACTGTTTGATTTCTTTTAATGTGTCCTACTGAGAAAAATCCATTCATTGATTTACATTTACATTTACTTTTAGGCAAATAGCAGATGCTTTTATCCAAAGAGACTTACAATAGTCAATGTCAATAGAGACAATGAAGCGGTAAATAGCCGATACAACAATAGGTGAACAAGTGCTACAACAACTTTACCAAGTTACACAGAGAGAGAAGTTACAAAAGTTTTTTTTGTTTGTTTTTTTTTAGGTAGAGTGAGTAGGTTAGAAAAGAAGGTACGCCTAGGTAGTTAGGTGTAGCCGGAAAAGATGAGTTTTTAGGTGTTTTTTGAAGATAGAGACCGAGTCTGACAAGTGTGAAGCCAAAGGCAGATCGTTCCACCATCGAGGAACTGAAGCAGAGAACGTACGAGAGAGAGATTTCTTACCCTTTTGAGCTGGTACCACAAGTCTCAGCTCATTTGCGGAGCGCAGAGATCTTGAGGGTCTATACCTTTGCATTAGTGAGTTAAGGTAAGTGGGTGCTGAACCGGTGGTGGTCTTGTAGGCAATGAGAAGACATTTAAATTCAATGCGAGCTGCTACAAGAACCAATGTAGTTTTATGAAGAGAGGTGTTACATGGGTCCTTTTTGGTTCCTTGAACACCACTCTTGCCGCTGCATTCTGAATCATCTGCAGAGGTTTAGTTGTGCACATCGGGAGTCCAGCAAGCAGTGCATTGCAGTAGTCTAGCCTGGACAGGACCAGAGCTTGAACCAGGATTTGTGTGGAGTGTTCTGTGAGAAACTGTCTGATCTTCCTGATGTTGTAAAGCATGAACCTGCAGGATCTGGCAGTCGCGGCAACATGATCTGTGAAGTTTAGCTGATCATCGATGATTACTCCCAAGTTTCTCACAGACCTGGAGGGCACAATGGTTGATGCTCCTAGTTGGATAGAGAGGTCATGACGAGTTTTCGGGTCGGCAGTTCCGTTTTCGCAAGTTAAGTTGTAGGTGGTGTTGCTTCATCCAGAGGGAGATGTCGCTCAGACATGCTGAGACTGTGGTCGAAATCGTCTGATCTTCCGGATGAAACGCAAGGTGGAGTTGCGTGTCATCTGCATAACAGTGGTAGGAGAAGCCATGCTTACGAATGACTGATCCCAGTGATGTCATGTAGATCAAGAAGAACAACGGTCCAAGAACTGAGCCCTAAGGTACACCTGTGTCAAGATGTTGCGGTTCTGAGACTTCACCTCCCTACGAAACCCTGAAGGATCTACCTGAGAGGTAGGATACGAACCATTGGAGAGCCTTGTCGGAGACGCCCATTTCCTTGAGAGTCGAAAGGAGAATGCTGTGGTTAACGATGTCAAAAGCAGCGGATAAGTCCAGCAGGATGAGAACTGATGACATGGAGGCCGCCCTTGCCAGTCATCGATTTATGACACTTATGAAATTAATGAATACCATAAAAGTTAATAGAATTATTTATTTTTTGTGATATTTACTAAGCCTCATGATTTTTACAAAACGTTCACCAGAGCTGAAGAAATTTATAAAAAAACAACATAAATTTACTTTTTAATTCTACAAATTACATTTAAAGTACAATCGTAGGGAAACTGTGGCTATCATTGTGACCCTTACATTTTTGAATAGGTGGGGAACAGTTTACAATATTACGATATTTGTTGATAAAAAAAATCATATTTTTGATATCACTGTTGCCATCAATCGTTGCGTAGAGACACTCCTAGTGCATGGGTTAGGACTTGGGGAAGTCATTACAGTTTTTTACCATTTGCATCCGTTTCTCTTTCACTTTTCAGATGTGAATTTATGATCATCCAGTCAACAACAGTTGACCCTTTGGCACCATTTGTTTCAATGTGCTCCAAAAGATTGTGTTGAAATTCAAATTCAAGACCCTGAAATAAAAGGGCAGGACAGCGTTCCTCTTTCTAATGCTTTTTTCCTAAAAATTGCCAAATTGGAGTTGTTTGCGATGAGAGGAATTGGATGTGCGGTGTCTGCAGATGGGCTGACAAGCAATTTTTCGTCCTTTCATATCGCTATTTGGCACACTCTGAATGCAGGATGAGAACTAAAGAGGTTGTCATGACAACAGGTGAAAACACACTGACCATTAGTAAAGGGTGCCTATTAGGATAGTCCATTATGAGATGCCCCCTTTGACCTGACATCATGACACACTACACATCCTCAACGACACTTTCCAGAAAAATACACTTCACCTTTTCCCATCACTTTACCATTTAAGACAAGCAACGTCACAGTCACGGGTTCGAATCCCAGGGATTCAAACATATGGTTAAAATGAATGCATGCAACAAGACAGCTCCTTTGAATAAAACATCTATGTAAGCAAACAATATGGATAGTCATTTTGGAAATGTCATATGCGGTATTATCTACTTTAAAGCTTTCATAAAACTATAAGCACTTGTTTGGAAAGTCACAGAAGTGAAATAATCATCAGGACAGACGCAGGCTGTTAAAACACAAGCAAAGATTTGTTTCTGTCACAAGTACTCACATTCCCCTTGAGTTGATCTGAACAAAGACGCTATTAAAAGACTAAACAAGGTATTGCATTGTAGCAGCAGAGCCAAAATACGTTTGATGTTTGGTTCCTGTAGAGCTCATTTAACACTGTTGATTCTGACAGTTTCTGTTGCCTAATTGTGCTTTAGGGGATTGAAGACAGAAGTGAGATGAATCTCTTCTCATAACAATAAAGATCTCCATTTTCATTCCAAAGCCTGCATTCGGGCATTCCTTCAGCGCTCTGAATGAGGAATCTGAATTGATTTCCAATCATCCCAGTCGAACGGTATCGCAGCGCTCGGCATGCTGTCAGGCTTCTTGTTTCTGACAGTTGCAGAGATGTTTGGTTTCGAAGCTTGTGGTGAAGTGTAACACTGAAGGATAAAACTCGGATTCTGAGCGATGATTCTCATGGGACTTGAGGGATTTGACTCCATCCTTCAGGACAGCCACTGGATCAGCCCTTCAACAGATCTGTGTTCCTTCAAGTTTACTGTGCGGGCAGCTTCTTTGTGGCCAAAAGTCTCCCGCCAAATCATTTACTTTCTCAAATAGAAATTAATTTATGATGATTTATGACGGATTATTTAAACACAGAATCTGGAGATACCGATAACTTGCTTCTGGTTACAGTAAATGAATAGTATAGATACATTAATTTTTATTTTTTAATTAATAAATTTTTTAATAACTAAAAATATTTAACATCAAACTGATGATGTTTCATGACATGTTTTGTGTCTCTATACACAGAGAACAATTTTATTGCATTCATCATCTTTTAAATGACAAGATATGTCGGCACTGAGCATCTGCGATCGCCAACTGTGTTGCCTTTAATGTCCAATACCGATTTATCGGTGCACCTATATTTATATATAAGCTCTTTTTACAATTCATGCATTTACTGCTTTATGCATTTACTGTGCTATTAAAAAATGCCATTTTTGTTTAATTGTAAAAATATTGCTGTAATGAGAAATCTTTTTTAAAAAATATGAGAAGCACGATTCAAAATTGATCAAATTTGCCTGGATCCCATTCTCCCTTGCTGCGTATACCTCCAAAATAATCACTTCAGGGCTTCAGACTCATATTTGCACTTTTCATTTTCATACAGCATCTAGAGAAATCAGAGGAATCAAGACTTCAGGGCAAAAAGTAACATTAAAATATAAGACTGAGACTAGCTTTAATATATCTGTGTCTGACATACATGAACCCAGCATGCTAAAAGATGTCAATTCAGAGAAAAATAGGTTTAGCAAAAAACCTGCACACAAACCATATACCATTAGGGTTTCAGTGTGTTGATTCAGAACTGAACCTATAATAGACATCTCCTAGAAACTCTCAGCAGTTATACACCAGGCAAAGAAACTTTACCATAATAACTTTACTGTAAACTTTCATACAAATAATTGACACACAATGTCCTACCTTCTGTAATATCAACAGACTGTGTAAGGATCTTCCTATATATATACTGAAAACCTGTTATTCATTATTAATCTTATCCCATTTTAGATTAATCTCATTTTACAGGACGTTCTGAAATGTAGAGATTCTTAGAAGTCTGTATATACAAAAAAGGAATGACTTGCATGTTTCTTCTTCAAATCACCAGCTTGGCCAGATTAAATAGAAACTACTATAGCAAGTGTGTGAAAAATGAAAAAAAGTAATGAAGAACAGCAAAATCAGAGTTTTTTTCATTGCAAACCATTGGATATTTAAAATTTCGGCCGGATTCAAACCCTAAAAGATTATGCAATGAGTTTGCAACCACTTTTAGGTAGAACCTATAATATCACACAGCTTATGTCCATCACAACTGTAACCCAGCTCTAAAAAGGCTCTCTGATGGCAGTCTACACTCAAAATACTATGACAGAGCTAAGGTGAGAAGAGTGTCCTGAGGTGTAGTTTGACAGCAGAATGGAAAGGAAAGGAGAGTGGATGGAAAACAGTGCTGACATTCAGGACAGGACGATGGCACTTATTTGGGCAGGCATGACTCACAGGAAAGTAGCTTCAAGATATGGAGCCCAATCCCCAACTCTCTTAATGGACATTGCTAAATTGTTACAGTTTGGACAGTTTTATAAAAGCAAGTTGTCACTACTTATAAACAGTTTTTGCTGTGCTTCCTAAAAAACAAACCAACAGCTCAATAGATGCTCTCAAAGAGGTCAGGTGTGATATCGGAGCCCACTTGAGATCCTCTGAGGGCATAGAAGGAAAAGACTTGCCCCAGGCTTCCCGTCTCACTGTGTAATACGAATCACAGTGACTTCAGTCTTCCACTCTATTTACAGCCTGTCTCAACACTATTCCTCTAGAAACCATTAAAGTATTTTGAGGAAAAAATAGAAACAGTGTTATAAATTGCTCATTCATTTTTGCTTTATGAAGCAGTTAAGTTATGCTTCATTAATACAAGACATCCTTAAAATAAAAAAAATAATACTGTCTAACAGTTAAAGTTCACCCAAAAATGAAATCACCCTCATTTGCTCGCCCACCTGACAATTTAAATCTGTAAAGAAATATTTCCTCCGTAGATCTTAAAAGAAGATATTTTAAAGAATGTTGGAACGCGAATAATGGCTGCACCCATTCACTTCTATGGACTCAAGACCTAAGGGCATAAAACCAATGCGAGGGAATTCAATGCCATTGTTTGGGTGCCAACATTCTTCAAAATATATTTTTTGTGTTCTGCGGAATAAAAGAAAGTCATTTAATATTTATTCCAAAAGATCAGGAGTCAAACGTTTACTTAACTTTAGACATCTGCACAAAACATGCACATATTTCACTATGCTTGATGTCTTGGGGTTATTTTAATGAGACTGTGACACATTTCAAAGCAGTGCTTCTGTTGTTCGTCATCTGTCTCAGTGCTGCCAGATCTTACAGTTAATTTCTCTAACAGTTTCCTCTCACACTCTTTTCTATGTTTCATATCAAATCTGAAGTCTATTTGTTTCACTCTGCTTTATTATGTGCTCTGTGTAAATTTACTTTCTCAACTTGCATTACTCTCTGATCCTGCCCGCAAACAATATTTCTGAGGCTTTATTGCCCCGGTCTCTTCCACGGAATCGAACTTGACAAGCTTGTTACACTTGGAGAAATGAGAGCGTATACCACAGAGATGAACTGAAATCTCAAGTTTTTTGTATATTTTTATGGTAGAAGAAAGAGTGCAGGTGCATTGTTTGTTTATTCTGGAAATTAATTATCAAAATGAGCATTTTCAATATAAAAATAGAAACACAAAGGACAACAGTCCTAAAAACTATAAAGATATATTTTGTCAAAACAGAGTGTTTATTAATCAATGGGTCTAATAGAGGGCTGGTCTTGCTTTGTCTATCAATACATTGAAATGGAAATGCTTGAGTTATACTCTATTTATAACAGTTCATGATATAAAGCTTTGTTCATATAAAGATGATTTTCTGAATTATATGTGCTTGAAATATACTCACACAGCACCCAAGGCACCTATTAAAACTCCTTTAATTTGTAATACAGAGGTTGTCCATTCAGTTCCAAACACAAGTGACCCAGAAACTTTCTTAAAATCCCAGTCCTGCATTTTCACCCCTGTGTCATTAATGAAGGTGCTTAACCTCATTTAGACCATGTGCAGTTTCATATCTGCTGGTGTATATGCTTATTTTCACATTCAGTGCTTTTAAAGTGTTTTCTCATCTGAATCCAGTAGGCTATTACGTCTCTTACAGTTATAGTTCACCCAAAATAGGAATGTGTGTCATAATTTACTCACCCTCCAAAACCATTTCCCAAAATAATATATTTTTTTAAATTGTCGGTTTTGTTTCCATGTATTGAAAGTAAACAGGTGTCAGTGCTGTTAATTTACCAACTAATTAAATATCTTCATTTATGTTTTTCAGAAAAAAAAGTTACAAGTTTTTTTATATTACAAAAGGGTGACTTATCTTTTTAACAGAATCCCTTTTTGGCCCCTATCCTAGCCCCTTAGACTGATATTTAATTTGATGATACAGTAACTGTATAATTAGCCATATTCCTGTTGTGTATGTGTATATGATTATGATTTGAACTACTAGGTGTTTAATGTCTAAAAAATGTCTAAAAAAGAAAATACTTTTTTACTGCAGGAGTGAACATCAGATTGAACATCCAGGCAGTGAGGCAGCAATAGTTCAATATCAGGTTTAAATACATTTGCCATTCAAAGTTTATTTTCGCACAACAGTACTATTAAAAGGCTTATTTTGTGTAGAGGCCAATGGTAAAGACATTGTAATGTGATTTTTCAGTAATGATTGTCGTTTTGGAAATTAAATTGTTTTAGTTGGAGCTATGGCCTTGTGGTTTGTGGCTGTACTTTGAGGTGATGCTTTATCAGAGGACTGAATCTTGCTTTTGTCCTTTGTTAATCCCATTCGGCCTTGCAGTGTCCTTCTTTCACCATTTACTAACCCGTATGTCCTGTTTGACTTTCTTTCTAACACAGAACACCAAAGTAGATATTTAAGCAATGTTGGTGACCATCCACGCAAGTGAATGGGTGCCTGCTATTGTGTACTGCGAAAGAATAAAAGTCATTCCAGTTTAAAGAGCTTGACAAGAGCTTGATTTATCAATGACAGAATTTTATTTTTGGTAAACCATCCCTTATAACATTTAAAATCTCATCACCTGAAAATGTCAACACCATAGCAAAACGTTCATTCATCACACATAATTAATTATAACTGTCACATTTTTAATGTGGAAAACTACCTATATTAGCAATGATAATCATTTTGTTTTGTTTTCACAATAGCAATATAATATCAAACTATTTAACATATAATATTCTATCCATGTTTTTTATCTAGCGTATCTTCTGAGAATCTCTAATAGAACATCCGATATTTTTAAGAATATTTAAATGATCAAATTAAATCATATCATGTACTCAGAAAAAGCTTGATCTGTTAGGCTAATGAGATTTCCAGCAAAAAAAGATTTGTGCAAGGCAGAGAAAATAATTATCTTTATTATGATCCTTTTTGTGTTACTGAATAACTCACTCTCATTTCAAATGATTTGACTCATTGTTCTTTTAAACATTTCACACTAAGGGACCGTGTCAAATAAGATTAAACAGTGGAGTTAAACAATACTGTTGCTTTTGAATAATTATGAAACAATGTTTTACGATTCAGAACTAAAATCAGCTATTAAAAGGCCTTGTCATATTTCTTCTCGCACTTCAAGGTCATACCCTCAGTTCTGTTTGGCATGAGGGACACACACCCTTCAGAATGTCAGTTAACAATGCGACATTTTGCTCCATCATGGGATGTTATAATGGACACTTGTAGAATGCGGGGTGAATTCCGAAGGCTGGCAGGACTTTAACTGTTGCAAAATAGACAGATGCCACGATCAATCCAGCTATAAACGTATACATACTGACATCATCATAGAAGGGGCATTACATTGGAAAAAGGCTCACTTATATTCACTCTATGGATGCTGTCTCAGCTAATGTAAACTGTGAGAGGGCACATGCTTGTGATGGATTAGTAAACACACTGTACATAAAAAACTAACCAATGTGTCTGAATGTGAGCATCTGTGTCTCAGTTTGCAGGTTGGATACAATGTTTAAAAATATAAATCTAGTAAACTAAAAGAGCTCTACAAGAAGCTCTCTTAATGTAATGCAACAGGTTTGTTTACGGATCAGGATCAGGGGATAGGGAAAAGCATTAAAACATTTAAGTGAAACAAACTATTGCCTCCTTGCAAGCATTGAGTTTAGCTATGCATATGTGTTGGACATATAATTCATCATGATCTATTTATAAGAGGGGTCAGGGTCGACAATCAAAGTTCATTATGTCATAAATGACTGCATCATTTCACTTAAGATTACAGCTGATTTTATAATGGTGACACTAAAAAATCTAATGGAACACATTGTGCAGACTAATTTTACTCATTAGCGATTGATGCCTTGTGTCGAGCGAAATGTGACCACAAAGTGCCATTTTCAAGGAGTTTGTCATTTTCTCAGAAAATAAGGTCACCACACTCCCCATTCATTTCCCCTTTGAGCAGCGAGACATGCAGTTTTCTTGAGAAATCATTTTGCTCTGGTTTAATGAGTCAAAACAGAATGTCTAATTTGGTATTGTCCCCAAATCATAAGAGATTGTGATACTAGGCTGCCCTCGTCTGGTAGTGTAAAAACAAATTATGTGAAGTCTTTTCCAGGCTTATGTAAAAATAATAGCCATTTTTAATCAATCTCATTTCTTTTTTCAGTCCTTACATATAGATTGCGCACAAACTATACTATACACAATACTTTAAATCTATTCCTTTTTCGAGTAATAAAGTTAACTGTTACTGAAATAGTAATAACACTTATGGTTTTACAGTAAAACTGACTTAAAATAGCTCAATATTCAATCTGAGTTCCAGTTTCAGTTGCTTTAATTTTAATATAATCCTGAATTTAGGTAAATATCTAACAGTCATTCCTAGAGACCAACAAAACCATTTTTTCTGATTGAAAAAAAACATAAAAGATAAGGTACAGTACAGGTATGAAGTGATATCTGATTTGAGATAAACATCATGCTGACCCTGGAACAACAATGTCATCAACCAACTAGATTTTAGGAATATGTTTGCAGTTCATTTAATGTTTAAAGTGAAAGTCCACCAAAGATTGAACAATTCTGCCAGCATTTACTCACATTCTTATTATTATTATATCTGTATGACAAAAAAAGCCATTATGAAAAATTTTGGTAACTAAACCTTGGTCCCATTGACTTCCGTTGCACAAAACCAAGTCAGTGGGCACTATTTGTGTTTTGTTTTCAACATTTTAGCATATCTTAATTTATAAAGAAAATCTTTTGTGTTCTGCAAATGAAAGGATGCAGAAAAATGACAAGAGTATGAATAAATGATTGCAGAATTTAATATCAAATTTAACTGATTTATACATTTCTTAAATGCTTATAATAAATGGTAAAGCTACTATTCCTTTTCCAAAAAAGTATATGAATGTTGGCATTTGAAATGCTGTTTATTAAATAACAGGGATAAGAGATAAATAAAAGGAAAACAAAACTAGAATTGAAACCCCATATCACTGCATAGACACTGATCACACACACACATGCTTGCATATATGCAAGCGTGCACACAAACACACACATTTATAATAACATAGTTTATATGATTCTGCAGTTAGATTTCTTTGTGTCTTTCTGTCTGCATAAACAAGTTCTAATCCAAATTAATAACCAATCAGTTGTTGGAGCCCCAAAGTCTCTCGGGCAGCTGGGACTATGGCCATCATTTCTCTGTGTGTGAAGCATGTTAAGACACACAGCACTACAATGAGTCACATCTCACGCCAGCACTCTCAGAGATACGGCTGGCATGCAGCCTTCAGCCTGCTTCCCCCAGAACACCCCCTCCTTCCCTAAACCACACACTATTCTGGGACATGATTAAGCCTCACACCTCCACCAGCAGAGAAGTGTGGGCAACGTGGGACATGATCATCGAGAGCCGAGTGGGAGTACACATGACAAGCGGAAGCATGAGGGGAAGGGGTAAACAGGCACAACCTTTTCATGACTCACACCTTTTTACTTCAATGTGGTGTTTGGTTGGCTCTGATTTTCACAGATTACGGGTGAACTTCCGAACAGTATTCATGCAGACCTCATATTAATTTGGAAGCATTTGGATACATCAAGCGGCCCTCCATAATGCAATATATAAACAGCCATGGAATAAATGAAAAGACTATCCAAAATGTTCTTTTTGTCAGCATTTTAAATGGTCATCTCAGTCCAATTTCAATAAAATCTCAGGAGTGACCTAAAGACATTCAACATATAATAAAACCAAAAGAAAGACTTTTTTAACATAAGAATTGTTTATGTTAAATACACATGCGGATATTACTACAATTCACTTTTATTGTTAGTGAATGTGACAATAAAAGTGAATTGTAGTGATATCCGCATGTGTATTTAAAATAAACAATTCTTATGTTAAAAAAGTCTTTCTTATACTTTGGCTTTAACCCAAATAAAAACTTCTAAAAAAATAAAGAACATTTTATTTCACAGTTCATTTTCTGCAATAAAGCACAAACTTTATTTGAAATTTGAAGTCATTTGAACACATTCCAAGACACAGTAAAAAGTGTCTTCGAAACAGTCTCTTAACTTTATTTCGTACGCATAAAATTTATTATTATTTTATCAGTATGATGCAAACCCATTTTATGATCAAACATAACGTACAACATTTATTTATCACATCACATGTCTATTTAAAATAAAAAGTCTAAGTGTGAATAAAATGGGTATAAATGACTTTATTTTCATCCAAGCTCCTGTATGCACTTCCCTTCTGTTCCCAGCAGATGTCAGTGTCACACAAAACATCTGATGATGTCTCCAACAAACATGACTTTGTCCATATGTGTCAGACAGTACAGAACAAACATGTACAGCTTACCATTAATATTTACCATTTATATAGAGTATAGTTCATATAAACTTGATGTGAAACTCTGTGCTTGCTTTTCTTCTCTCATGGGCTGTGTTTATGTTAAGTAGCATTTTATTTGAAAAAAAAAAAAGTTCCAAGAATAATCAAATGTTGTAGCAGTGACGTCAGCATTCCATTTTAGGAAGTTGGGGAGGGTTGACTCCACTTCATTACATCATCAGCTGGAGCGCAACACAATAAAGCGCAGCCATCTTTACACAACACTAACAACTGACACTCCAGAGAAGAAAAGCAATGTCCTGGTGGAACTTCCTCTCACTTTAAACATGATTCTTTTATAAACACGTGTGATTCTGGAGCCAGAGGCCGGTAAGAGTTCCTCCTTATAAGTGTCCTTGTGTTTCGTGTAGCTGATACATTGTATCCTTCTTCAAGGCTGTAATACATGAGAATGAGATTGAACTTGATTCTCACCCAAAGGGCTGACAATTCCTTTTCAGATGTTCACACCTCTGGTTAGGACTGTTTCTGATATGACGTCATGGACAGCAGAACACATGAATGACTCTTCTTCATCCTCAGATGTTGCAAGGTAACCCCTTTGAGTTGTGTTGTCCACCAATGACATGCATTTGTCACATGCACATGTATGGCCAAGTTCAACAGGAATGGCACCTTTGCAATCCCTTCCCAATGGGAAAGTGTTGGATCTGAGATATACATCTCAGAAGTTTCAATTCCTGCACGAAGCGACGTGGTTAACGTCAGTGGGTTCGTAAGGTGATGTATGGATGAATGCATGTTCTGTTCTTGTCTCCACAGGTGTGATGGTGTTGAGCTTGTCGGCGTGTAATGATCTTTAGTTCAGTATTCGTGTTGTTATAGGTGTGTCTGCAAAGCAACATTGTTGAGCGCTCCCTCGCTGCGACCTTTGACATTCATGTGATTTCCAGAGGTGTGAAGCCTAACACACACTCGTGTCTTTATTCTACACCTCACAGATCAGCATCTGGCTGAAGGAGACTCCGGGAGGAGGGACGGTGTTCCTGCCGAATGGAACGTTTGTTTAGTTGTAAGGGTTTGTTTGGAAACATTCAATATGGTTCGTTGTTGTTTTGCTCCTTGTGTTTGGCATCTTGACCCCTTGAAGAACGCCGTCACCCACCCTGGACCCGAGGAACCAGATTGTTATTATTTATGACACTTTGTGTTATGAATGAGCTTTGCTATAATGTACCAGGCCGAGCCGTGCTAGATAGTGAATGTATGTTAGGATTAAGTCTTAATATTTAAATGAAGCTCGTGTAGGGAAGAGCCGTGTGTTTAGACGGTGTTTATCTGTGCCAGTTTGCCTGCACAGTATCCATTTACGACGCAATTTCACATCCTGTTAACAGGAGTTAGCGTTCTGTGAAATTGGGTAATACAGGAATAGTTTTTATAGGAAAAACCTACCGCTTTTTATTATTGGCATAATAATTGGGCCTTAATATAGCTCACAGTATGGCTGTAATGCGTATATTAATAGATGTTGAATGGAAAAGTAAAAACATTCTTGTCTGGTGACAGACTGTGTCCACAGATGTTAGGTGACCACGGTTTAATTCACCATCAGTACATCATACCTCGACCGCGTACTTAAAAGATGATCCGAGCCATTCTCTGTGAATTAAAACCCAAAAAATTCTGACCATCTGTTTGAAAGAACGTTCAGTATTTTGAATGTACCGGATTTTTTTTTTTTCTGTTAGAGGACCTTAAGACTGCAGCTGTGCTCAAGCAGGACTTCTGAGCTTGAGGTCCTGGTATTTATAGTGACTGTAAGCATGATGTGTCCCTAGAGGTCTGGACATTGTTTTCGTAGTCTGCTGCGTTGCCTGTTTGACTTAAAGCTAGAGTCTTTAACACTGTTATTGTTACCTGTAATCACGGAGTAAATGTTATTTCGTGCTTTTGAACTGTAGTTCGGAAAGTTTGCAAACAGGAATGAGATCAGTGCTTTTTGAGTAATCAGTCTTCCGTTAAACTAAAGGTTTCCCATATTTTTTCTGTAGTTTGTTTAAAGGTCCAGTCTGTGATTAAGAATTTCAACCAATGGCTCAGTCCACCGCTCGCTCATCCTTTTTCAAAGCACTACGGGGTTGACACAGTACCAAGATGTCCACATTTTGTTTTTATTTTTTCTTTGTTGAAAGTATATGCTGTTTTAGGTATACTATAGAAACGTCGTGATTTATATGTACGAGGATCAGCCTGATATGAAGATGGAATAACTGTAACGTAATTAAAACGAATTTAAGAAATAATTGTTATGTAATAGCAACATGGTTTATTATGTAAGGTCTTTAGACACCTCCTTATGATAAAACATTGAACCTTGAATTTGAATTGTATAGGGCTCATATGATCACATTCCACTGAGACGTCATTTGTTATGACCTCAGGCTGTGATGCAGATCAACTGGATTCATAGTTTAACTCAACTGTCAACCTCAATCACAGTTTTAAGCTTCTCAAACAGTCAACAAATGCATTGTTTGTAGGAAGCTGCTCATAATATTGTATTAACCTTTTTTTGTTTTGTTCCTCAGTGTATTAGAAAATGTGAGTAAAGTTCCAGCCAGTATGAATATAATATCAGTTTCTGTCTTTGTTCCAGTTCATTTTGAAGAGGAACTCTGTGGCACTACCGTCTGGTTTTAATATGCTTTTATTTATCCAAATTCAAAAGAGAACTATGAGCGCACTTATTTCCTTTGGCTATTGTTTGAAATGATCAACATGTTTAGGTCATTGTTTATTCCATTGTTGCTGGATGAAAATTACACCGTGCCATGAATCATATTGACAATTGTTTGTTTTCCTGGTAAAGCTAAAGCATTTCAAAAACACGATGCCCGCTGAATCACGCTGTTGTGAAAGTGGGAAGCACATTTTGAGATGTTGAGAGATTGAGAACATTAAATATGCGTCATTTTGTTGTAAATAACATCAAAAAGGCTGATTGGCTGGCATATGGTTTAATAATGCGCTCACTTCTGACTTCCCGCTGAGTTGTGGGGGAAGTGGGAAGGCCAAACGCCATGTACCCTTTGCTCCCGGACGGTCCTGTGGGAATTAGTTGGCTTTCTGGGAAAGTCGAAATGTGGGATCATTTTGGGGAATAGCAAAGGAATTTTCCCCCTTACTTTCCTCTCCTCGCTCAAGCTAGTGTTTTCTTTCTGCTGACTCTTGATGCCTGTGCTCTGCAAACACATGGAAAAGCATAACAGCGGTTTCATTTTTATCCCAGATGCTTATTCTGGCTGGTCTCACAGCTAAATTTAGTAACACATCTGACCCCCTCCATTTCACACTGGATGAGTCATTCAGTGTTTGTGTGGGTTGAAGTTCTCATTGTGTAGTAATGCTGTAATATGGCCATTATGTGTTCTTCCAAACGCTGTTTGGACTTTACGGAACAACTTTTCAAACAAACACAAATCAGAATGATTTTTCCATCAAATTAACAGAGTCAAATTAGACTGGTATATTTCTGTGTGTTAAGCAATTTGTGGCTCAGATCCGGTTGAAACTGAAAGTGTATAACACTGCGTTGTGTTTGTTTGCGAGCCTCGTGCTGCAGCCACAGTCCTTCTCTTCAGGGAGACGTAAAATGTTTGTACTTAGTGGTCAGTCATGCATGTCTACACTTCCTGTTCTAGGTGGAGTGTGAATTTGTCCAGACGCAAAGGACGCTGTTGGACTTCACCAGGACTTTTTACTGTCGCAGTGTTACCAGTTAATTATTGGTCTTAAAGTTAACCACAGCAATGTAGATAAAGTTATATCTTTAAAATGTCATTACGGTAGTTAATTGCTTAAAGACGTACAATAACTATTATGCTGTAAGACCTTACCAGGCTTTTTACAGTAGCTAACTGGCAACAGAGTTGTCAGTATGTTACTGTAAAAAGCCTGGGAAAGTCTTACTGTATAATAGTTATTGTACGTCTTTAAAGCCTTACAGTAAATTACAAAACTGAAAATTAAGTAATATCTTAAAAATTATTGCCAGAGTAAGACGAAAAATTCGAAAATGTTGTTCCCAAAGTAGCTGTGTGCGAACTGTGTGCAATGCAGACCAACGGCCTGTGACATAATATCAATGCGAGATAAGACACTCTCGTGATACATGGACATCATGTCATCATTGGTTTACATCGTACCATTTTAAAGTGAAATACAACTATTGGAGCTAAAATCCATTCCAAGGAGTTTTCCGCCGAATACTGCGTGCACGGATTCCGCATGGCCCTGGTCATAGCAGTAGTTTACCATAGCAAGACCTACAGTAAATATAACACTGTCAGACCTTACCAAGCTTTTAACAGTATCATAATGGCAACAATGGTGTTTTTAGGTTCCTGCAGATCCTATGTCTTTAAAAAGTCATTGCAGAAGTTTACTGCCTAATGACAGTTTTGTCAGTATGAAACTGTAAAAAGCCCTGAAAGGTATGAAAGCGTATACAACAGTCTAAAGCACATTACTGTTAAAATTACAGAATTGTCTAAAAGTGTATCCACAGAAGATGAGGTGTTTCTTAAAGGTCAAGTCAAAATGTTCATAAGTAGACTTTCCAATGGTGTCCCCAATTGGCCCAAGCTTACAAGATTGTGAGCAAAATTGTGTTTGAGGTTTGCGAAATTGTGCTGGACTCATATGAATTCTTCCAGTGTCACCGAGAGGGGCTTATTGGTGATCCTCTGCAAGAAAGCAGCCAAAAGTCTTAAAACTCGGTTGAATAAGATTGAAAGCAGGGAATTTGAGTGGCTAAGAAAGCGAGGGCTTAAGTCTGTCATAGAGGCTTGTGTGTCTGGAAGAGTCAAGACATTCATCAGCCTGTTGTTTTTAATTTGCCGAAGATAAGATCACAGAGCTTACTGAGTCACTTCATCTGCTTGTCATGCTTTCCATAGAAAGTGATATTTGCCTAACTCAATAAGCACGATGTTTCGTTTATTAAGAAGTAAAATCGTACCATTCGTCTTGGAAATTAAAAGCAACAGTGGATGTGGGAGACAATGATCTTGTAAGACTTTAAGATCCTTTGAAATGGCTGGATGTGCATTGTGTTTTTATTGAATGAGGAAGCTGGAACAGAACAAATGATAGGGATAGATGTAGTGCAGAATGCTGTTTTTGTACACATCTTTAGAAGAGAGAGGATGTTCGCTTTAAACCCAGGTTGCTCCAAAAACACTATGAATAAGTGGATAATAAAAAAAAAAGTCTATTTAAAAAAAAAGTCAAAGGAGGTCAATGTTGTTTAGTGACCAACATTTTTGGCTAATAATATATATAGGTTAAAATGGCATGATTATGTGTAAAAATATTAAAGCTATTTATTGGGATTAGCTGTCTTTCTAAAGCAACACAACATTTGTGTTCATAGCATTGTAACAATCTGTCAATATTTGGGATGGAGTCGTCATTTGTGCGTCGATATGTGTATAAGTATGTATGTATGCAAGCTTGTATATATTGTAGCTTCTTTTTTGTAGAGGTTAATTATTTAAAAAAAATTGAACATGAAAAGTTGATGAAAGCAATAGTGAAGCCCTTCCCCTAAACACCACTGCTTCAAATGCTCATTGTATCTTTATAATCATACAAATGCATATGCATTAGCCACCTAGCACAATATAAAGAAAATCCTACTTGATTTTTTTTATCAAATAACTGATCAGCATCATTTTGTTCAGAAGTTTTGTTGCGTTTCATTTGAAAAAAGTAATTTAAACCAATTTCAAATTTTTTTTTTTTAAAGTTTAATAACTTAAACTGTAAATGTAAATGCATTATATATTGTATTTCGGTTTATTCTAAACTTTAATTATGTATCAAGATATAAAGCACAGTATTTCAGATATCTAGGGGAGATAGACGCGGGTTAAATATTCTCATGTGCTTTATAAATGCATGCCATCTTGTTTGCCGAGGTCTCATAAAACCCTCATGAGCTTGTTTTCCATATCTCTTGATGGTCTCTTGTTGAGTGGCACACATCCATAAATATCTGTCGTGCTATTGTCCAGCCATTAATCAGAACACAAGCAGATTACAGTTTCCACAGCAACTGCATTGATAAGATGCAAACTAGCTTTCCTACTGCATGCCTGCTTCACTGCTGTTTCACAGCCATCTGAGGAGGAATGATTCATCTTGCAGGAATGGGAACATACAGTAGTTCAGTTTGATTAATGTTAGACTATTCTTCTGTTTTTAGAGACATCATGACCTAGTGATATCCATCAGGAAGACAGCGGAACAGTGTGTCCCACCCCTCCCTGAGCCTCTGCTCTTCTCACAGGTACATTTACATTCTAGAGAAGTACATAAATGTACATTTTATTTCAGCAACTGCAGACTTTTTTATATTTATTGTAAAGCAGTTTGTTGACGGTTGCCTTAGATCTTTCTTTGAAAATATTTAAAGCAAACAGGCATTTGTTATATAAATGAAGTGGTATGTTAAATTAGCAATGTTATCAATTAGTTAAAAAATTTGTTAAAAAAGCAATGTTATCATATGCATGGAGTTATGTCCAATTCGTTCTTTATATCCAAAGATTTAGAATATTGTCAGACAAGAGCTCCATCTACTGTAGCATTACTGGAACTATTTAAGGTTTTTTTAATTTTATGCACACAAAAGCAAAACTTCACGCTTTATAATGTATAAGCAAAATAAGATCTTTTTTTCATGGTTAATACAGAAGCTTGACTTTCATAGCTTACACAGTGGGCGGAAGATGTTTTGAACGCTTGTGGTTGTGAAACTCAGGCCCAAAGGGATGTGTATGTTCTCATCATCAACCCCGCAGACCCCCGGACAGAAGATCATGAGAAGGCGGTGGGTGTCGTTTGAGTCCATCTGATGACTAAAACAGCGACTTGTGTTGCTTTATTGTGGGTTACTAACAATAGTTACAAACATTCTGTATGTTTTTTTTTTGTTGGTTGGTTGGTTGGAACAAGAGGAAATTGCAGAGGGATTATTCATCTGATTAAGTGAAAAACTTTTTGTCCTAGGTCTTTTATTTGTCCAGTCCATCACGCTGCACCCAAGCAAATCTCATCCTTCGTCAAAGAGAAAAACCTCTCTGTGAAGTTCTCCAGACAGGCTCATATCTGTGGTTTTTCCAAGCCAATTCCACTTTGTCTTCAGCTTGGCATGGAGTGAAGAAGCAGCCAAGTGTAGGATTTGTCTTTGACAGTAGCGCTCGCGTTGCAGGATACCTGTTGCTACTTTTCCATTAGTCAATCTGTCTTCTGTTTTGCTGCCTTATTGAATTCCAGTCTACTGGAAGAAGAACCTAGCTTTGTTTCGAAACGCACATCATGCACGATACGCTGTGAATTTAGAGGGATGAATTTTGGGAAGATTTCTGTACAGGCAGAAAGTGTTTGTTTTGGAAGCTGTATGAAAGTTGATCTTGTTTAAGCAAGACATTCAACTTATGTTTATGCTTTCCTGACTTGTTGATTATATGCTATTTGAACCTTTCTCTTTCTTGCATATACATTAAATGATAAAATGGCTCGATTACATATGGTTCATGAAGCCCCAACATTAAACATATATTTTAATAGAGCAGTTCATTGCAAAATGATACTGTTATCAACTTATACTTTTGTCAACACAAAGTTGATCATATTTTGCATGGAGCATCTGTATATATACAGATGTAATAATACATTAAACAGCTGGTCTGGACTTGCTGCTTGGATATACTCCCATTTATTGTATATTGGATTATGGCCACAACTAGACTACGGTCTTGCACTTTAAAACATCAGCCACAATAATTTTTTTTGTTTAAAAAAAATAGGGATTACTGGAAGTACCATCAAACTTCTTTGATTAAAAACATGGGAGTATATATGAAATGGTTGGGAGGAGGTTGACCGGTCAGGATTTTTTGGGTTTACATCCCCAGCTTTCATCCTTCTCTTGTGGGTTTATCAAATGATTTGTTTGGAATCTTGGCGATGGAATATATCAACCGCTAAGCCCAGTTGATGAACAATAGGTTTCCTTTCTCGTACATTTGATTCGCCACCACGCCCCGTCAACAACAACTTTCTAATGTTTATAAAAGCTGCAAAACATTAAAATCCTTTTGTTTCTCTTTCACAGACCAAAGTCCCTGTCAAGCGCCTGTACCGCATTGGTAGTTTCCAGTGTCAGACACTCATCTCTCCCCCAAAGTGATATGGAGCCCCAAGGGAGTCTGGGATTGGAGGGGCACCCGGGCGTCCTGGTGCCGAGCCCACGGAGTGATGCGGTGACCCATGACTTGGAGGAGCTGTCCCTGCAGCCCACTCAGAGCCTTCCACCCCTTAAAGAACGCAAGAACGGTGAGTCCGCTCGGCCGTGCCTTCAGGCCAGAGCTTTGCTCTCAAGCTCTTATTTCCTCCTCATCCATTAAACTGCCGCCCCAATTTGACACTGAGAAAATAAGGACCGCCAGACTGAAAGAAATTTGTTTGTGGTAGGACGCGGGGAATTTTGCAGGAATTGCGTGTGAGAGCCAATGTATAATCACGTCTTACACGCTCTCTTTAACTGTTTTCCAAAGTGTTCTTGGCTCTCTTTTAGGGTACATGAGTGGTAAACTCATTTTTGCGTCAAATGTAATTGAACAAAGTGTCTGATACTGGTGAAACTGATTCACTTTTATTTTGCTGCTGTTGTTGGAACTTGGCAGTCCAGATAAATGTTGACCGTTGATTATTGTGATTTTATCATATTTCCGCAACGTTCACAGTACAATCTGTCTGAAACCTAGTCAAAACGTCAGTCTGGAAATGTTTTGCTTGTGTGTAATTGTTCAGGAGAAGGCTCAAAAGGACGGGTCCATTGGACATTCTGGGACAGAACTTCTCGAACTACCCGTTGATGTCCATCCGGTCACTTAGTCTATTGCAGCGAGAGTTCATGTCTAACTCCCCATGGAGTTGAGAATGTTAGTATGTCCCGGGGCTGCTGAGTAATTTGGTGTACAAGGGAAGGAAACAGAGATACCAGCAGACATGTTTGTACTTGAACCCACAATATGACCAACTAAACTTTCTATTTACATCAGCGTTCTTCTCTTGAATTTGAGTCACTTCAGTTTCGAATCTCTTTCAGAGACTTTAATTTTTAACCTTAACATGACCTTGGAACAACCCTGTCTGTCTGATAAGCCTAACTTATGTTTTGCTTTATGTATGCTACAACAAGATGTTTTGTGATTTGGTGTTTGGGATACTGTATGTTAGGCAATACTTTTTATATTATTAGGAAATGTGAGAATTGTTTTTCAAACATTCAATGTCAATAAAGGTGTTTTTATGAAAGCTGGTAACAACTTACAAACATTTAGGAAAATCATCTTCTTTTGTTTTTTGCAAAAGAGACTTATTACACTTTGAAATGACAAAAGCATAAGGAAATAGATTTTGATGATTTTTAATGATAAAGAAAGATTTTTGGGTCCATAAGGAATTCAGAAGATCAAAAATCTCTTTTCCTCTTTGTTAAGATCTGATTTGTGTGTGGGCCGTACAGCCTTTATTGCATGCCTTAATTATTACATTAAATTATAATAATTTATTGAAAATAGATTACGGACATTATGAAGACGCTTGTACGACTTGCAAGGTTCTGTTTTGGGTTATAAAAATGTTGTCGATTTTTGTTTAAATTGATAACGGTTAGGTGTTCATAAAGAGAACAAAAGTTCAAGAAGCTGATTCATAAATACCCAGTGATAAAAAGACCACTCATTATAAATCCTAAACAAGACTGGATTTTTGCTCTTTATCAGCTTTCAGATGGAAGTTTATCATTGAGTAAATGTCATTTATCGGAACAATTGCACCCATAAAAACCCATGAAGAAACGCACATCTCTTGTGTATTTAAAGAGCGGCCAAAAATATGTTTCAAATTATTGTTTTGCTGCCAATAGTGATCTCCTAATTGATTCCTGCTCCTTGTGCCTAAAGATATTTTGATCTCCGGGTGGTTTTGTTATGCTTTTCTACTTGAACAGACAGTACCATGCTTTCTCTTTAAAATCAACCGTCTGCTCTATTGAAACTTATCATCAGTGTGTATAATAAAATATTCGCTGTGGTTTTCGCTGTTGAATCTCAGCACATACGTATTTAAGGTTTACACAACTTGTGTTTATATTTCTATTAGTCTTGGCTGAGGTGTCCACACACACACTACAGTTTTCTTATTCATTCCAGCTTATTCCCACAGACTTTGTTTTCTTTTTTAAGCAATATTAATAGTTATTAAGACAGTCGGGGCATTGAATATAGATAACAAATGTAATGTTGATATTCCTGGAACCCCATGAGACACACCATGCTTTATTAGAAGTACATTCATTATAAACCAGAAATATGTAACATCAAGGTGTAGGTGAAATGTTAAATCTCTAGATGTAATCTGTTTACGGCCACACACTGAGTATCAAACCCTAACAGAAATATCCCAAAGGCTTCGATCGCATCGTTGTTTTTGTTATTCTTGTTCCTTGACTACAGAAGGAGTGCTGGAAAGAGGAAAAAGTCCAAAATTACTTTTCCTGCAGCTAAATTTAGTTTGAATTAAAAGTAGATCACTGTGAAGAGTCGATGTAGATAGAGTATCATTGAGTTCCTCTTTGTTCAACATCAAGCTGAATTTACCTAGTGACTGTTTAGGGTTAACAGCAACAATCCTCAAGCCCCGCCCCCCCTGTCAGTCACTAACACAGCAGCAAGAGCCAAACCACTGCAGAGAGAGAACACTCACACCAGCCGCTTATAGACAGAGCCTGGAAAGGAAACTTGCCGGAATAAGAGATTTTCTCGCCGTTTTGCCCCAGTCCTGATTTTCCCCAGCAATCCATGGGACTCCAGACACGGACACGGCACGATCCGTATCTCAGCTCCATGGCCTGCCTTGAAGTGGAGACCTTGAATGTCTGCAGGGGTAAATTGAAGTCATGAGTAATATTTTCAATCTGGGTTTAGAGAACAGCACAGGGGTGAGAGTTGGGATGTTGATATTAAACCATTGAGGTAATGTCGGGTAATGAGAGCATTAGATCACCTTTAGATTATTACTGTTATGAAAATCAATTGCGTATGAATGTCATTAAATAATGGTAGACATATGGTAGGATGTATGGTTTCAAGTGCAATGTGAATTCGGGTTGTTTGAGACACATTTGGACATTGAGGTGTCAAATTGTTTCAATTTCCGTGTTTCTTATGTCTGTTATGACATTTTAAATAATATTCTCATTCATACCCTCTGCCACTATTTACCTCACCATTGTATTAATCATTTTCCTTCTTTATCATTTAGAAATTGTATCTGCATTTCAAACCCTTTGGGAGTAACGCCCTACTGCCTCTGCAGTGTAGACCCATGAAGTTTATCTGTGCAGCTCTCACTATTATTGATGAATGACTTCTGTCGTGAGAGTTTTAAGTATGAGTTATTGATTGTTGAGATAGCACCCATCAATGATAAGTAAACCTAAGAGTGTGTTCATTCATCAAAGCTCAAACCTGAGCAAACATGCATTCATCTCCAGTGTTCCTCCAGAGTGAAGTTTGGAGCTGATGAAATATAGTTTAAACAGTAATATTAACAGACGGCGAGTCAGCGTTGAAGTTATTTTAAAACAGTTTAGTAAGGAACTCTGTAGCCATAACAGAATTACTCTTTTCAA
Organism: Triplophysa yarkandensis; assembly: GCA_033220385.1. NCBI lineage: Eukaryota > Metazoa > Chordata > Actinopteri > Cypriniformes > Nemacheilidae > Triplophysa > Triplophysa yarkandensis. The sequence goes on from CM065661.1 coordinate 9,703,237, forward strand.
GCATCTGGTTAGCCTTTGAAGAGAAGTTGGAAGGCTTATTTCATACAAACCATGCAAACCATGATGTCATTTAGTAAGCCCTAAGTCTTTTTAAAATGTAGAAGTTTAGTTCTGTAGAATGGCAAAAAACAAGGTAAAGTGATTAAAATCTTAATTTAGTCAGCCTCTTGTCATTTCAAACCTATGTGAGTTTCTATCTTCTACAGAACACACAAGAAGATATGTGGAAGAATGTTAGTAACCTAACACAAGTGGCACCCATTATCAAACTTTTTAAAATGTCTTGCGTTCTGCAGAGAAAAGATCACACAGGTTTAAAATGACAAGGAGAAAATAATGACACAATTTTTATTTTCACCTTAATGCTTACAGTTTTACCTGTAAAAGTTAATGGAGACTGGGGCGGTAAGTCAGAAACATTATTCCGTAAAAAAACAGTTGGACAGAATGTCACACCAGTTTGCCTGAGAAAGAGTAATGTTAACCGACTATGAAAATTGTATTTTGACATTTTTGAAATTATGGAAAAAGTGGTTGCACTGTCCCTTTAAGATGGAATCTTGAAAGATGAGAAAACTGAAGAGATTTAATCTCATTTTTGTTTATTGTACAGATTAAAGATGAGCTCTGCTTGCTGTAAGAAGGTCAGTCAGGGTTCATAACAGAACATCAGGGTTGACATCATTAGGATGACTGCAGGCATGTCATGTACCGCAAAACTGATGTGAACATGATCGTGGCGTTATTCCTCATCTATGAAAGGCCCATAAAGTTTCATTCGCCGCATTTTTTGGAAAAGCTTCTTGCTCATGGCAAAGGACTTTATTTGTTTTAATATTGAACCCAGTAGATAACCTTCTGATGCAAAAACACAATGGAAAACATGAAGCTGTACAGACTGTTCTGAGTTCTTTGGGTCTTGGGAGGGCGCTGAACATGCACCCTGCCCGTTGTTAGTCTTAACCCAGCTGCCGTATGAAAAATGTGTGTTTTCTGTTCGGCCCTGACCCCCCTCATGCCATTTCTAAAATCTTGGTTTCCCAGGCCTTGTTCTCACAACGGCTCGGTTTATTTTAGATTGAGTGAGTCAGAAAGAGTGGTCGCTCTCCTGGGAGCTCTTCTGGACTGGGTGTGCTCGGCCTTATTGTGCATCCAATCAGATTCACTCTGTGCTCCCAGCGCTCATGATGGGTGAAGGGGACGGGGGGGTTTGGTCTGCTGAGTGTGTTCAGTTCTATGCCACATCATTGGTCAGAAACTCACCCCCTTAAGCCATTTTTGTTTTATTTGAAGAAGTCGTTCTTTGTTAACAAACATGCCCATGCTTGTTTGTTTATTTATTTGTACAAAGTCGCATCTGAAATTTATTATAGTGAAGAAACATTCACTGCATGATGTGTAGCACATGGTACATCACATTTCACTGTTTCGTTTGGAGCTGTTGTCTGTATGATGTTCCTGTTTTTTATGGATCTTTGCTTCCTGATCCAAAGCAAAACACAAAGCATCTTGCTTTTTATGGCCAGCACACGCAAAGGAAATGGTTCGGCCAACACTTCAGATGACATCATCTCCAGAGGTTGATGGGACCACTGCAGGGTTTATTATTTTCTCTTGTATGTACTTTGGAAGCTGGTCTGTTGTTGATCTCTCTTATAAACAGCTTTTTTATATGTTTGATTTTAAGGTCAATGCTATCAATCTTAAGTCCATTCTGATACTTTTATTACATTCCAGAAGAAAAAAAATTAAGTAGCTTATAAATGTAACATGGTTTTAAAAGACAGTAAATGGGTTATGTTTTATGGTTTATGGTTCCAGTGGGATTTATTTCATGCACAGCAAAAGTATGAGATACTTTAAAAATATTCCAGACTTACAGTGAGAGTTTCATTAATCGCTTTGTTAAAGAGATAAATGAACCTGAACATTTTGTCATCATTTGCTCGCCTTTAAGTAGAGATTTCTGGGTCGCCATTGACTCTCATTGAAAGAAAAATAAATGGTGGGCAAAAGGGACCCAGTTTGTTTACCTAAATTCAAAAACATTGCATATAATTTGTATATGTGTATAATTTTTTATTCTATAGTAGTCAGGGATTTTCCAGACATATCATGTCCTTACTTTTTTCCAAATATTTATTGGTTAGAATATCCCCTAAAAGGTGAGCCATAGACTGGAACTTCCTTCCGTTGATGATAAAAAAGCCAAGACATAGATTTTCTTCGACAATTTAAGAATTTTGACCAATTTCACGGTTGTTGAACCCTGAATTAAGAATGGATTTTGTCTTCAGCTGTGGTTAGAATATACATTTTTGTACCTGGTGCTATCGAAAGGCATTTTAAGAAGTTTTAAACCCATTTAATATGATTTTTACGAATGTTTTTGTTTCTTGACTCTACAGTGCTGCAGTTAAGACTACAGCAGAGACGCACACGCGAGCAGCTCATAGACCAAGGCATCATGCCACGTGAGTATTGCTTGCTTAACAGGAAAACTACACAAGGTTAAATTTGAACTGTCAATGTTTAAATCAAATTATCCAAAGTACACTTTGATTAGTCAAATGATAAACTTTTCTCAAAATATCTTATTTTGAATTTTTTATTTCCTATCTCATTTCTCAAAATATCTTATTTTCCGTTCGGCAAAAGTAAAAAGGTCATACAGTGAACAAAAGGAAGACAAGTACACAATGACTCTCTTACTAAGTTCTCTCGCTAAAGTGGGACCAGCAGGCACCATTATTTTTTAGATTGCTGCTTTTGCTAACTTATGAGTGTCAGTAAGGAGGGCAATTCTAATAAAAGAAAGCATCTGTTGAGGATACAAGCTGATAAGAAAGTGATGATAGAACAACGGTGCGGCTGATGTCTGTCTGGAACAGCAGGAACTGTCCTGCACTCTCAGCGCAGGCCGTCTGAACATGCGCTTGGTGTCACGGTCCAAACTCCAGGAGTGAGTCAGCGGCTGAGCCTGCACTTCAAGTCAGCAGGATCTGCGGTTACCTCCCAGGCTTATGGTCAATGCTTAATAGCTTGGTTTCTCCCACAAAGACAAATTATTATCTAGTGCTAATGTGAGGATTGGGGCTTTTTTATGGTTTTTACAGACAGTCTTTGTGCAGTTCACACAGCAGAGGCGAGTTCTGGTTGAACTAAACAAAGCATGACTAAAAAAGATCTGTGTTAATCGAGCAGCACAGTCTAAACTCTCATTTCCTGTTGACCATACACATAAATGACAAAATATTCATTGTTCCTATGTTGTATTTTTTGAAGTGGCTTGAAATTCAGATTTTGTAGTTTATCTTTAGCTGTGTATAAACTTTACAATAGTTTAAAAGAAGTTGGTTGGTCATTGAGCCTCCTGTTATTATTATTATTATTAAAGAAGATATTTTGAATAATGCTGGATTTAGAAAACTGTTGGTCCCCATTGCTATACGTTTTTACGGACACAAAAACAAACCATAGATTACTGCCATTGCCTTAATACTATATTAGTTTACGCCACTTTAGCCACTTTATTCAAGTACATGAATAAAGAAGATATATTAAGCATAGATTAAAGATGTCAAATTCCTTATCTGTATGTTAAGATGTTTATTCATTTGCCTTTCCAGCCTTGAAGACTCCTGCAGTTTTTCACGAGCAGGTCAGGAGTCTGGAGAGGGCGAGGGTAAGAATCCACTAAACTCTTTTCATTAATATTACAGATTAAACCTGAATGAAGTAATAGACCTGTCAGCATGATTCATTTATCGCTACACTATTCATAATAAAGGGGCTTAAAAGGTTTTTCACACTATTGCCATGTTGTTTATAAAGCAATTTTTGGTACATTAAAGAACCATTTAGTCAAAACATCTATATAGTTATCAAGTACATCACTCACTACAAATAATTTTTATGAAATAGAAAAGTTTAAAAGCTTTTTTGCCAGTTGTTCTTACACACACACAGGAAACTTGTCTTGTTGACTGAAGCTTCCAGTGTAAATACTGTGTAAAGTGACAACACAAGTTACATGATAACTGTCCTGATAACTGCACCGAGTAATGTAATGTCAAACAGTCACGGCATAGTGATTTTGCATGTTTTTCTCTCTTACAGACTGAGAATTTCTTGAAGCATAAAATTCGTAGCAGACCTGACCGAGCCGAGCTTGTCCGAATGCACATTTTACAAGGCAAGTAGTACTTAAAAGTAGATGCAACTAAGCACACATTCTCTTCTGACATCCCTGCTCGAATTTCAGAAACCCAGGCTGAGCCTTCTTTACAGGCCACTCAGATGAAACTGAAGCGGGCACGTTTGGCTGATGATCTCAATGAGAAGATTGCACAGAGGCCTGGACCAATGGAACTGGTAGTGAAGAACATCTTGCCTGTCGACTCCACTGTCAAAGACGCTGTCATGGGTATGTGAAGAAAGGAGGAAATTACATCATTAATCATCAAGTTCCTGCAATTGTGGGAAAATCCATACCTTGTTTTTTCTCATTTTAATTTTTTGTCCTGATTTTTACCTTGTAGAAGAGGAGCACCCACTAGATGTTTATAAATTTGATGAAGACAGTAGCGATGCTCTTTCTCCAGAGCAGCCGGCAAGTCATGAGTCTCAATGTTCTGCATCATCCCCCGCATCATCTGTATCCCCTTCAGCAGGCTCTAACTTGCAGGTCAGACCCTCAGCCAGCCCTTCCTTCACATCCTATGACTAGTAATTCCACAGAATAATTCCAAATATTGTTTACATACTTATGATAAAGAATGGATTTATACTGGTGTGTGGCGGGTTTATTTTTCCAGACATCCTCCCATCCTCTTGTTCTGTGTCTTAGATTTGTATTTCTTTTAACATCATTCTTATTTTATCTCAGTTTTGTCCACCTACGAACCAAATCTCAGACTTCCTCAGCAGAACATCAGCAGAAGATCAAACGCACAGTCGTGAAGTGACCGCAGCTCAGCCAGTCATCGCTGCTGCTCCTACTAAACCCGGACCCACCCTCGTGAAGGTAAACCATACAGCCCTATCACAGTGATGTCATTTCCTGCCCATGTTTATTTTCTCATCGTAGATAGTGGTCAGTGACTCACTGCATTTCTAGCTGATTTCTTAATAGCAACTCTGGCGAGAAGTTCACCAGTCAGACAGGGAAACCGAGCCAAGAAAAATGCGTTGCAAATACACCATAATAGAAGAGAATATAAAGAGAATTTCCTCTTTTTACAACACGTCGCTGTGGTTCACGTAGAATTTCGCTGTAAGTCTAGAAGTGAACTTAGAACAGATAAGTGGGCGGATGCCATAAAAGCTGTTTGCCTGCGGGGAACATGCAAACACATCCATTCATTCAAGAACCTAGAACACGATGCCTCTTAAACAAATGTATTCTCTTCTCTTTTATGTTATGTTTTTATTTACATTATTTTTGAGTGTTAGGAGACATTTGTAGTATAATACAAACGTTAAACCTAAAGGGACAGTTCGCCCTAAAATAAATCATTTACTCCCTTTTTTGTTATTTTAAAGTAGATTTTGTCTGAAGAACATTAAAGAAGAATGTCAAGGAACTCAAAAAAAGAGCCTTGATAACTAATATTTTTAACTAACACAAAGTTTGTTAGGTTTGAATGCTGGTCCACCTAAAATGAAAATTCTGTCTTCAATATTACTTATCTTCAAGATGTTCTATAGTTGCAACATTATTTTCTGTTGAACACTAAGACATATTTGCCCAATCTTAGCAACCAAGATTTCTAGGGCATTATTGACTACCTTATTAGAAAAAAAATCTGAGTGTTGAAGGGAGTGTCCTTTCAATGGCACAATATGTTATTCTTTTTGCTTATCATATAACAATGACAAAGGCAGAGCTTGAAAATTCCTGTTCATGTATGATATAATCAAAGTTGTCTAACTGTAATATTGTAACAGCAACAGACAGCCTTGATCAAAACAACAAATTCCACGACTCACTGTTTAGCCATGAATTCAACTGCATGTGGCACTGAGCTGATTGAACGGTGCATGACATCAAAGTATTGTAAGAGCAACTATAGTAGTTTATCACTCATTATTTCAACAGTAACAAGGTAAACTGAGGAAATTAAGTACATGGTAGCATTGTCAGGTGATGCAATGAAGGTTTATTTTGATTGGTAACATTAAAGATAATAGACATTCAGTGCTAGTTTTTTTAATTAATTTATTGAAAAAATAACATATTGGGCCTTTACAGTGATAGTTAGCCTCATGTTACTTCAAACCCTATGATATCATTTCTCGCTACAGAAATCCATAGAACATTTAGTACAAAGTTGGCAACCAAACAGCAGTGGCACCCATTAACTTCTTTTTTATGGACACACAATCAGTGAATGTGTGCCAGTTATCAACATTCTTCAAAATATCTTTTGTGTTCTGCAGAGTAACAAAACTCTTACAGGTTTTATGACAAGAGGGATGGTCTATACATACAACAGTTTAAGCTGCACCCTTTTCTTCTCAAGCATGCTGAATGTTTATTGCTGGTCCATCAGCTATAACCTGCATAAACCAGATTGAAGCAACATTGTTCATACTACGCATCACATTGCACAAAAGGAGAGCACCAGAGCTGTGCTTTGTCTTTTTAAACAGTTTGTTTAGAACAACTTGTCAAGGGTGTATTAGGCCAAAGAGTTTGAAAACAGCAGCAGATGCACCAATAAAGACACCAGCAGCACTTTCTGTCTTTATACGTAGGTCAAATGAAGTGCTTGCCCTCATAATGTGCAGAAGAACAAACTAATGACACTGAAACAGAGTTCAGGCAATATTTGTGTTTTTCAAAGCATACCCCACATATTTACATCTTGGCGGAAGGACACTTCTTGCCTCCCCCATCTGAGTTTGTCGAGAAGGGTGTGAACTTTGGGAATCTGTGCGTACATAAGCCATCTTGAGACTGGTGTTATTACATCCTGATGACTTTCAACTCCCTTCCTCAGAAGCCAAACCATTTTCACATATATCCTGTGACTCTGGATTTTCAAACAATTAAGGTCATGTCCTCACCACATCCTGTTTCCTCTTCCCGTCATTTTAGGTAGATGTTTAAGCTTGGCACACCTTTTCACAGTTGCATGCTACAAATCTTTCACCTCATGGATTTATTACAATGCTAATGCTTCATTCCCATAATCCTCTTCATGTGCTCAGTCTCCCTTACAAGGAGGATTATGGGAGTCAAAAAGCAAATAGGCCGGTGTTGGCACCCGGTCCCTAAGGTCAATGGGTGTTTTAGGTGATGTTTTAACATTTCTGATCTTTCTCACCCTTCTTTAAATGCAGCAAAGCCAACCCAAACAGGCCAACGACAAGAGCCGCAGCAAGAAGAGTAGAGAACCCAAACCAAGAATTAAGAGGCTGAAATATCACCAGTACATCCCACCAGACCAGAAGCAGGAACACAGCGAAGCCCCCATGGACTCGGCGTATGCCAGACTCCTTCAACAACAGCAGCAGTTCCTGCAGCTCCAGATCATAAGCCAACAGCAACAGCACTACAATTATCAAGCAATACTGCCGGCGCCCCTCAAGTACGTGTTTCTGGAGCTCGGTTGGTAGAGCATTGTGTTAGCAGTGCAATGGTTTGATTCCCAGACAACATACATAAACATTAAAATAAGAGTTAATAACTGTTATGTGCTGAATATAAGATGACCATATACAAATTCTTATCAGGCATTAGTAAAAAATATCTAAAACTTCAGATTATTAAAATTTAGATTTTAAAGTAAATTTACGTGATGTTTACACTTTGAACCATGAACAAGACAAAATATCTTACTTCACTTTCATTGCCAAGTTAATGTGCATTTAAGTTTTAGATATGTACTAAAAACAGGACAAAATTACTTAATAAGAATTTCCTTTTTTTTTTGCAGTGGACCCCCATTCTCAAGATGTAGCTTTTGAGAAACTTTTTGGAACCCAGATAGAATTATAGATGTAATGTTAACGAATTTACCTGAAAATAATTGCTATTTTAATTTATATATAGATATTATTTACAAAGTTGACCAACCTAAAAAAATATATGTATGTATATTTATAATATTTAACTAAATTCTATTTTATAGCCCCAAACCAATGATACATTTCTCAAAATATCTTCTTGTGGGCTCCATATAAGATTCATATACTATTTTGAACGACATTAGGGTGAATATTAAACTAATCTCTTTTGCATATTATAATTATTAAATAAAACTTTTATAAAACTATTACACCTTTATCCATTCACTTATTCGACTGATTCCATCCTTGTGAATACTGCTTGTGATATTTTGTCTCAGATCTGACATATCAACATGATTATTTGGCAAAAGAGCCATGCTAAATAGGGAGTCTGGGGGCATTGTGTGCTACGCCAGATAGCCTTTAACAAGTGTGGTTGACTATAAATCTTGTCTAACAAACCTATCAACACCACAGCCTTAGTATGACGGTTACTCCCATTCTTTTTCATTCTGACTTCTGTTACCTCTGTTTCTATTGTGTGAGCTGTGAATGATCAGGAACAGGAAGTTTTCATTGCATTTTAATTCCCTGTCCTCCTCTGCAGGCCAGCAGCTGAGAGTCAGAACACCTGCCCTAATGTAGCCCTGACCAGCAGCTCAAGTCTGTCGGCTCCTATTGTTGTGTCTCTGCCAAACACAAGCCCTACACGTCCCAACAATAACATGAACTGTCGGAAGCCCGGATGCCTGCCTACAAACCTGGATGAGATGAAGGTATGTATTCAGCTTGTAAGAAATACGTAAAAAGTTGAATGTATAAAAAAAGCAGCCCTTTTGTCTTTAGGTGGCTGAGCTTAAGATGGAGTTGAAACAGCGCGGTCTTCCTGTATCTGGCACCAAGACTGACCTCATAGAAAGGCTCAAGGCCCACAAAGAGACCTCTCAGCCTACTTCACACATAGACACCAATGTCTCCAAAGGTGCCCTGCAACCCGACAGCATGAACGCAACTCCACCCGTGTCACCTCAACGTCTGGAGGCCTCTAGCATCAATATGGAGGAATGTAAGGGCAGCCCGGCCAAAGCGCCATGCGGCACCTCACCCCTCAAATCTGAAGACATGGTCACAGAGACCAAAGCATCCGACAAAGACAAGCGTCTCCACGAGAAGGAGCGTCAGATCGAGGAGCTCATGCGGAAGCTGGAGCAGGAGCAGCGTCTGGTTGAGGAGCTGAAAATGCAGCTCGAAGTGGAGAAAAAGAGTCAGCCGGGCGGAGGGCAAACACCCGTATCTCCAATCCATGTCAAAGAGGAAAACGGTACCGCCTCCAGCTGCAACTTTAAGCACAGTACCATGCAGCAGACCATTGGAGTGAAACAGGAAGAGTCATTCGTTCAAATGCACCGCACCCCTGTCCAGAACTTATACATAAACGCCCAGCCGGTCCCTCAGGTGCTGCATCAGCAAACACAATCCCTAATCAACACTCAACCTACTGCACAGATCCTGCTGCCCATATCTCTGCCCAACAACGCCATCACCACACAGGTCTCGCATCATTCGGTATTTGCACTTTGGGGAAAATGTGTAGATTTTTGTCTTATATTGTTTTTTCTGCATGCAGGCGCAGACTATTCTTCAGTCAACAATGCCCAGGGTAACACAAAGCCACTTACAAACGCCACTTCTGAAAACACAGATGTCGAACAATACAATTCAACAACAACATTCAACCCAGACACAGTCTGCAACTCAAGTGAGTACAACACCTACTAAGCACTACTTTTTCAGTTTACCTACTGAAAACTTTTGAATTATATTAATACTCAAATTGTATGAATTCTAACGTTCATAATGAATCGAATTACCCAAAAACTATATTTTACATAAGATTATGTCTTATATGTTATTGTCACACATATATTCAATTTTTAATCTAAATTATCTTTTTTATTTGCTACATTCAATATGCAATATTTTATACTGTGGAACAGGCTCGAGCATTTTATGAATTTCACCTTAAACACTCACAACAGTCCTTTTTTATTGTATATGTGGCCTGGTATGCTTAGGTACAGCATTTGAATAAATGGTTTTCATTTATATACAAGTTGTCAGTGTATCTCTGTCAGCAGCTGGTGACAGGTATAGGATTGTACACTGTGGGTGGCATCTTGTCGTCACAGATATGTTATCGTACCACTCAAGTAGTTAACCGCATAAACAATATTTTGTGTGAGCATGAGATGGCTTATGCTTTTCAGGTCTTTTTGTTTTAATTCAGGTATGTTTCAGAGTGCGTGTAGATGTTACCTTGACCTTTCCTCTCGCTTTGAATATTCCCTCACAACATAATTCTAATTTAGTTTACTATTGCGATGACAAGCCCCAGATGCATATCCCACTGATTTGGCGCGAATGGAAAGCTTCTCCGAGGGCCTGCAGTTTGTTCTGTGCATATCTCAGATGTTGCCAAGACAATAACAGTCGAGTTGAAGTGATGCATTATCCTTTTGACAACATCAAACGCAGACAAGAGTAAATAGCTGACAAAAGTACAGAAGTCAAAGAAAATCTGTCAGAAAGAAGGAAAGCTGGTCCAAGAACAAGACACAGACACACACACACCCACAGTGCAATGACGTGAACTTATCATCTGCTGCATGTGTTCACAGGCTGTTCCTCTGTGTGGAAACTCCAGCTCTGGATTTGAGTACAGGCAGAATCAGAACCAGTCCATGGTGGAAATGCCTCAGTGCTTTCTCAGCACTTCACCCAGAGTTTCACCCAGACACAACACCCCAAACGGACCTAATAATAAAGTAAGCCAGGCTAAACTTTTGGTATAGCATGTAAGAATGGTTTTCTTGAAAGAAGGCTTTTGGCTCAGCCTCAGATCTGGACATCTGCATTTTATCTCTTTCCTTATCTTTGACAGAATTTTCCAGAAGGACATGTTTTTGTTATTATATGGTAGATGGCACCCATACCCATGTACTGAAAGGGCACGCCATCCAAATAACAGCATATATAGTTAATCATCTTTTCAAATACAGTCTCTTTGAAGTTATATCTATTTTTTTATTCAAAGTTACAAATTCAAATTATGCACAAGAAGAGAGGAATAGCGCGTAAGCATTCGCGATTAAGGCAACCTTTTCCATATATTTTACATATATTTCTTCAATCAGCCTTCCTCACCCTGTCAACTGAATAATATCCTCCAGTCATCTACGTTCGCCAATCATCACAGCCCAAAGAGTAAAGACCCGCCTCGCTATGAGGAGGCCGTCAAACAGACCCGCAGCATGCAAGCAACAATGCAGGTAATTCAAAGCAAAGCATGCTTGCTTCACTACGTCTTATTTTTCAGTTTTAAACTTAACTTTTGCCTTTCACTGTAGCAGGTTCCCACGGCTACAAGTCAGCACATGGATGACTTGTTTGACATTTTGATTGAGAGTGGAGGTAAGAACACTAAACAATAGCTGTCCTTGTTTCATAGATAAAATTCCTCCTGCAATATATTTGCATAATTCCACATTCTCGTTTTCGCACAGAAATATCCCCTCTGACCAGGACAGACCCGGCTCTAGATAAACTCCTACCAGTTACTGCCAACATCACCACCCTGCCCATCAACACCGTACTGTCACGCCCTCCGCCACAGATACAAGTGGCCCAACCGCCCAACCAGACCCAACTGCCTCCACAAAGCATTGTGGCCCTTGCTTCGGATAACCAGCTGGAGGCCCTTCTTGGGGAAGCCGAACCACGGACCCTGCGACTTATGGAAGAGCTGAAAAACCAGCTGCTGGATCAGCCAAACTCTCCGATGGACACCTCAGATCTGACCTTCACAGACACGCCAACGTCCGCTTTACATCTGCAGGACACCGGCCTTGACAACATGGAGTGGTTGGACTTGACCATGCCTGGAACTGCAGGGATCTCTTCTAATATGTTTTCCTCTGACTTTCTGGACTCGCCTGATCTACAGTTACATTGGGAATGAGGATGATGCTGGGACTGAAGAAGATTTGTTCACAGAGATGTGACCAATTGCAGAGGTCATGAGTGATGTATAGACCAAAAACTTATTCTGGTAATTCAGTTTAGATTTTGCTGAGCTTTTGAAGGTGAAGGATCTGAAGTCACCCACTGTTCAGCTACAAATATAGTGTGCACTGATAATTCAGTTTCAGCTTTACTTATCTGTGCCTATAAATGCAGATCTGTGTGTGATAGGATGCCGCTACCAACATCTCTTTCAAGATAAAAATAGAGAACTCTCACCCACTTGTACAGTAATTTTCACCTTCTGCTTTTCATATTCTGAAGAAGAAAAACATGACCTTTGTTAGAGCTGCACGATTAATCAATTTTTCAATAGAATGTAAAACGGCTTGTCTAGTGTGATTATGAAATTGAGACGGTTCAGCTTATTTATGCGCACTTATACTATTCACTATTTAAAGTACTTATAATGTGCATTTGAAAAAGCAAAACCCAGCAAACAGTGACGGACAGTTACATTAGTGTTTTCTAGAACTACAGGTGGTGGTGTAATTCTGAGGCATTGTGGTGCTTATTTAGAGTTTCTGCGCTTTTTCATTTAACTGTACTTCACTGATGCGCCAAAAAAAAACTTAGCGATTAAAGAAAATCATATTAAAGATAATTTGTGAAGCAGTAACCTTTTTAGTGCTTTCAAATGATTTATCACAATTAATCGCATCCAGAATAAAATTTTTTGTTGACATAATATTTGTCTGTGTACTAGCAATAATCTATTTCTAAAATTTACATCAATGCACATATTTAAGAAAAAATAATCTTGTAAATACAATTCATGAATGTGTATCTGTTTATAAATACTTAATAAATAAGCACAGTACACAGAAATATATTATTTAAATAAACAAACTTTTATTCTGAATGCAATTTATTGTGATAAATCATTTGAAAGCACTAAAAAGGTTAGGGCTTCACAAATTATCTTTAAGATGATTTTGTACGTTTTTTTGCACAGTACTTCGTTTAAGTACGTTTAAATGCAATTTAAAGCCAGCGGGTGCTTTGTCAGCCCCAATTTTTTTGAATTTAGTTTTTTTCAAACCCGACTGATCATTAGTAAAAACGTTCTGCAAAAGCAAGGATTATTCACACAACTGTTGGTTTCAGTTCAGAAACTAGTTTTAGATTTTAACACTGAAGTTTTCAAATGTCAGACATTTGTGAGGGAAATTTGGTGCCATGGTAGTTTTTACATTTCTTATGTCATCTCTACTGAAGGATCTTGACTAGGGGCTCTTTATAGTCAACTGCATTGGACAAAAAGCAGCTTCATTTATCCATTAGGGTTAAGTTAGGCAGCTAACCATCAGCACATAGGATTAAGAAGTAGTGATCTTTAGTAACATATTCGTCCTTAATTTGTTAACCATTCAAATTCATCCCTGTCAGATCACTGGCGTGCGATGTGTGGACACTCAGAGCAAGTTTGTTTACCAAACCCAACGTGGGGTCAAAGACAAAGCAAATGAGAGGGAGAGGCCTAGCCTCTAAGACCTGTTTGTGTGCTAAAGAAGACATCCTTAACAATAGAGACACATAGAGTTAAACTTTACTTACACACCAGATAAAACTTACATTGGATTTATGAAACTCTGAAGGTCAGACTTGTGTATTATAGCCCACGTTTGTTGTCATATTATAGTAGCTTTTGAAGCCTAAGGTTAAAATATCACTGCATTAGAGAATCATTTATAACCACTGAATACAGTTTTTGTGAATGTATCATAATCACTAACCTCAGCTTTGTTTATTCGTAAGAATTGTTTTTAATCAAATTGGTTTATATTTTTCTATAAAATGTGAAGATGTTGTGCCACCTGCTGGAAAATGTAAAACAGACAGCTGAGTCAAATTCTTTACAGCACTCTTTCAAGATGTAACATTTTGAATCATTTTTTTCAGTGTTTGGCAAATTTATAAATGTAAAAATGCAGAAACCTAGTACATTTACTTGACTTTGTGGAACATTGACTCATTGACAATCACTTTTTTTCCAAACACATTGTCAAAACGAAAGAATGTATTTCTATATTTAGAAATGTTATTTCTGGGGGATATTTACATCCGTCGCGACCATAGATCCAAAGCTCCTGATTGTGTAAACAGACCAATTTGCTGCATTTGTGCAGTGTGTTTTCTTTGTATAAATATATATTTTCAGTGTGAGGGAAACTTGTATACATATTCAATGTTATGGATAAAAAAATCAAAGATCATAGACAATCATTAGATCAGATGAGTATATATAAAGAGGTGTGTACTTTCTCCTATGTGTTCAGCCGTGAATGATCTTCAGAACAAGTTTAGTTTTTAAAGGAAACATGTTAAATCTTAGATCTTTCTAAAAGTGATTGTATGCCTATATTTGCACAGTGTATATAGTTTTACGTTATACGTTTTATACGAACATATTTGTGCAACTGTAAATAATGTTTTGCAGTCATCCTTGTACATATCTTTATTGTATATACAGCCTTTTATCATTAAAATGGTTCTGTATTTGAAACTTGCAGAGGTCTCTTATATCAGCAGTCTGTAAACAGATTACAATTGAATGCCAGATCAAGCAAAAAATAGCACACTTTGGAATCATAAGGTATATGGATTTTAGCAAATTTTGAGATCTTCAAAGTTGTAGCGTTCCTTTTGACTTTCTGGTAAAGACAATTTTATTTCCTAAAAAGATTCCAAATTTACACAACAGATGCTTTTAAAAACAGTTACCACATAAAGACATTGCACAACAATATAATAATTGTATTAGATACTTAAAAAAATATTAAAAACATTTAGAAACACACATGTCTGAGATTACACTGTGTGCACAATTATCAGGAAAGTGATTATTTTCATATTCATCATAACTTCTAACTCCAAGCTTTAAAACATGAATGTTTATAGGATTTAATCCATATCAGGTAATGTGTATTTGTGTTACGAGCTTAATGAGAGCAACAACCTATGTCAATGTGTTCATAATTATCAGGCAGTTTTGAAGGCTATTGACTATTATTGAAAAGAATGATGGATATATTGGAAACCGGGGCTTTTTTTAATAACAGAGCTCTATTTATTATAAATGTTGAGTTTTTTTTTTTTTATTATTCTCACTTTAACAGGTAAAAATAAAGAAGTTAGATGAGAAAATCTTTGTTTCCATTTAGATGCAGTTATAATTCTGCAAACTAATAGTTGCCTAGTAATGTCGTACATGTAGATATACATTTCAGAAATCCAAAATTTATGCGAGTGTTGGAATTGTTAGTAGAAGGTTTCAGGTTCAGTCCCAGTGCCTGCAGACAATGACTGAAGTGTCCTTGAGGAAGACACCTTGCCCCTGTTTACTTTGCAGTGATAATTGACAGCTACATTATATTGTAAGTCACTTTGGATAAAAGCATCTGCCAAATAAATAAATGCAAATTTAAATCTAGATTTCAGGGTTTAACATTATTTCATGGACCAAGATGACTGTAGTTGTACAATAACAAAATGAATCTTAGCTTAGCCAGGCCATTAAAAGTGTTGTTCGAACAGGTTTAGGATCTATAACAATTCGGAAAAAAACTGCAGCTTACATTTTAAACAAGAAAATATAATGATTTGGCATGAAACATTGATGGTGCAAAGAACAGGTTCCCTTCACAACAAAATGGCATGACAAACTCATTTTTTTTTTGCACTTATCTCATTTTGGAAAAGAGCTCTTCACATATTCAATGCAACAAATACAACAAACAGTTATAAGCGAATAGGTCATGGCTGTTTAAACATATAAACCTCAGCTGTCGACCGATCAGTCAGAAAAAATATTTCCAACTAGTAATGGATTCTTAAAACCACCTTTCAGATCCTTTTCAAAAATTAATTAAATACAATTAATTACAGGAAATAGGTTTAGTTGCTTATCCCACGTTTGACCTTCAAGGACACCTTACATGTGTTTGGTGCTTGAGGAAGTTTTCGTTACTTTGAAAAGCATGCAGATGAACTTTTGCTCATAACATTCAAAACAACTGAACAGGCCTGTCACATTGGACCTTTACCCTGGTGAGTTGTTGTTAAATCTCAGAGCTGATATCCAGTAGGTTGCTCGTTCAATTCCCACAAAATTCGGTGAGCTTCGTAAGAGAAACATATTGCATCGAGTCCCCGTGGCCTCCAGGCATTGGTGTGATGACATCAGATAAAACTCCTATGACCCTGTTGGGACAAATAAGAGTACAATGTAAAGATGTTGTGATATCCCGTTGATCCTTTAGTTAATTTCATTCCTCACCTTAGAGCTTTTTGCACGTGTGTATGTGACTCCGACATTTTGGACACTTGTGAACAACATCTTTGCAGGAATCCAGGCAGAATGGGATCAGACAGCAGCCAGCTACACAACTACAGCAGAAACAATCATGTTCGATGGTCATTTTATTCTTAGGGAAAACCGTAAATATGAGAGTAATTTGAAGAGGTAAACAATGTTTAACTAACCCCACCATGACGAAAATCAAACAGAAAAGACAAGATGTACTGCTAGTTGTCTTTGTGACTTCTGTGGTTATATATCCATGACAGAATGGGCACTGTGTTTGGGATGGGTGTCTAGGAAGTTCCTCAACATCGAGAATAATCTGCGGAGCTGAAGTAAACATGCAAATGAGGTGTGTGCAAGAAGGTAAATTTGGGTTTAGCTGTTTTAAGCATACATCGTTTACTGTCCATAAAATGCTGCCTTCAATTTTTTAGTGTAGTCTTTTTATTATCAAGGTTAGTTATGAGTTTCTGTAAGTTATTATTGCTATGCTTGATTTTGAGTGATTTAAATTTGTAAATTATAGTATAGATCACACATTCGACATCATGAAAAAATGTATGTAAAACTTACCTGGAAAGGATGGTGGATTCTCCATCAAAGTAGGAGATGATATAGTTGTGTCTAAAATAAAATGTATAAAATATAACATATCAACAAATTCATATGCTCAATCCAAATGTTTGTTTAACAAGATTTTAGCCAACACATTTACTAGTATATACATCTTTAGTCACTTTACCAATTAATACATGATGAGTTCCTTCAATCCGGCCTTGTTCCATCTGCAGATGGTACTTTCTCTTCGACAGAGCTTTGAGCTCCTTATTAATTTCTTGTAGTTCTGCAGTTTCTTTGTAATACTCTGCAGGTCATCGGAGATATAATCAATAACATACATTTATCACGTAAAAGATAAACTAAAATGGTGGTAACTTCATAATTCATATTCATCTCAACATTTTGAGAAACCAGAATTTTTCGTTTTCTAATTTCAACATGTATTTAACAGTGTTTTTGGCTTAAGACACAAGAGCTTTGTTGAGTTGAAACAGTTAATAATTGCACTTACCTTCCTCATTCTGGCCATTATTTTGCTTGAATTCGATCAGCAAAGCCAAAACATTGCTTCTGTCAATAAGCCTTTGTCTCCTTATAGACAACCGGTTTAGTTCCTCTGTGATGTTCAACTCTTGTTCATGAGATGATCCAGGCATGTTGAGAGTTCACTTGCTCTTAGTTTTCTAAGAGCCCATTCTAGTGTATTCTTTTTGAAGTATGTCTGGGTATTTCGATATCACTGTGGTTACAGGACAGGAATGAACATTTACATTTATTCATTCATGCAGACTTAAAAAATAAAAAAAAAATCAACATTGTCCAATTAAGATGTAACAAAAATAAAATTGCACTGCGATTTGTAATACAGTGAAAATAAAATGGTAGTCACAATTACAACGGAATATTAAAACAGTAAAGTATATCTACCAGTGTGGGCTGTAGTCCATGCATTTAGCCTCCGCTGTTTCCAATGCAGCCAAAGGGAAAAAATAGGCTACAGTCATGCTGTAATGCTTCAGAATGAGGAACATATTTACAATATTTAAAGTATGTGGTTAGTCTTTTTTACACTTTCAGGTTGCAGACCATAAAAAGTTTAGGTCACGCGAATGTTTCTAAACAAATATCAGTAGTTGGGTCTTTGTCTGATCATAACAAAAAATATTTCTATTAGAATAGTTTTCAATTTATTATTGAAAAATAACGAAACAGCTTTTTCATTATGTACACATTTTATTATTTCAAAATTTTTTTTACAAATAAATTTAAACATTAAATTCCACAAATTAATTAAACTTTATTTGTGCTTCAGATGCAGTTTTGGGTAGTGCGCGGGTAACATCACTGCTGCTTTCTTAACAAATATTTGCATCTTTGAATATAAAAACAAAGGCCATTACTAATGAAAGCTTATTTGAATATTACAAGCATATCCTTTGAACTGATGAAAATATTCTATTTCACTACATTTGACTGTTTCTCGAAAAAAATCCTTGAACAAAAAAAGAGTCATTGATGTCTAAATGTCAACCCATGAACAAGTTCACTTCTTCCTCAGCTTCTTCAAGAATGTCACTTCGTCTCTGTTTTTGACCCCATAACTGCAAAATGTTTAAAACACAATGACAAGTCGTCACATCAATCAAGATCACATATGCAATGCATCTTCTCCTCAGTCCAAAAGATTATTTTGACTCACTCTTTAAGATTTCTTTTGTCATCTTCCATTTTTTCTCCATTGAAAACCAAATTAAACGTTCTCCACACATATTTCCTAAAAAGAGAAAATCAACTTGTCAGGAAAAAATTTTTAAACATAAATCAAGCTTTTGATATACTAAATAGAAACATTTATAAGTTTTCACCAGCTGATGTGCTTGACACCACCCTCTCGCTGTTGTTTGAGCTCCATATATCTGCAAATGGCCTTTTTCAGATCCAGCACCGTAGCAGACTGAATGACGACAATAGCTGCAGAGAAGTTTGTGTTTCAAGTTCAATTTATGAATGCATTACAATAATTCGACACTGACGTCATAATCATATGGACTTACCATAACACCAACAAATGCTTAAGTAACGACAAGAAGAACTTACGCATGACCTCTCCATCGGCCTTACAAACTCGAACAGTCATGGCTTGACCGTATTCCAGAGCCACCTGAGAGTTTACCTCCTCCAATGTGACCTATGGAGCATAAAGATCAAATTCAGTCATACATCCCTGACAGCACAAGCACATTTGCCAGACATCCATTGACGTTTGCATTCTCATCTGTAATACGTCTCTGAGACATCATCAGATATGATGGAGACTTCAAGATGTCTGCAAGATGTTTGTTAAACACATCAATCTAAGATGCATAGAACATTAAAGGAGATGTTTTCCAGCAGGTGTACCGGTGCTATCAGGGATGTTTAACACATATTCTGTGATGTAAAATAAGATGTTTAAACATTAATGTTCTTATTGCTGGACCTGAATGGGCAGATCACAGAGTAAAGGATCCTGCACCATCAGAGCAAGGCCTTCCTCAAAGATGTCCAGAATCTCTGAATGTGGCAATGCTTCTTCATCTTCTTCTTCTTCATCTTCTTCTTCTTTCTCTTCTTCTTCTTTCTCTTCTTCTTCTTTCTTTTCTTCATCTTCTTCTTTCTCATGCAGTAGATCTGAGCATTCCTCCATTCTAACACTGAAAGTCCTCACTTCTTTCTATGCTGAATCTGATGATCTTTGTTATTTATGTCACAAATAAGCATTAAAACTCATATTTATCAATTATTCTTTCTGACCTTATGTCATAACTGCATTCAAAAAAAATAATAAATAAATATATCATATCTTGTTAATCCATGAGGAGAACATTCGTGTTTGATGACATCACACAGACAGACGACACATTTCAGTGACGCACACATATATAGTTCCGCCTGTTAGCTGTTATATGTTTTATTTAATAAACATTTATAAACTGATAACGTGTTAGGAATCGTACAACATATTAATTTTTGTTTAAGTAAAAATTAATAAAAAATTGTTTTGTTTTATTTCCATTATTGGATTTGTTTCAGTCCGAGCGTGTAACAGTGTGACACACCGGCTGTCATGTGTTTCCTGTCGAGCCCAACAGTTTTATCAGCAGTGTTTGAGATTAAATGAATGAATTAAAATGCTTTTGTTTTGTCCTACATGTGGTAATGTGTTAATCGTGGAGGAAGGTCAAAGATGCTACAGGTTCGCTTGTAATACTTGTCCATATGTACACAACATCACGAGGAAGGTAAACAAGTTTAACACAAACTCATGTGTCTGTAAGATTATCTTGTGTTTATTTGACATGATTCATTCATACGTCATGTGATTGTGTGACAGAACCCGAGACTTTGATTCTAACACGTGGGAGAGTTATGACGTCACATGTTGGGTTATTGACGTCACATGTTGGGTTATTGACGTCACATTTAAGAAAGTAAACTAATCCAACTTATTTATAGTTTCCAAACACTTGTTGATAGTTTTTATATATCAGATTCATATCAGTCTGTTCACAAGTTTCTATTTAAAAAAAATATAAATGAAAATATGTGTGACTAAAAAAGAAAAGAGGAAAAACTTCTTCTTATGTAAATTAAAATCTAAAAACCAGAAGCAATAATATCCAACACATGGATGATTTATTATGGAATATAAAGTAATTATTATTATTTAATTTGCATGTATCCGTTCATGAGGGAAATGTAGCATTAGGGATGAGACAATCCTCAAAATAACCCTTAATGAACTATGAAAAATAATTCACTAAAATAAAATATTGCTATAAAAACTTTAAGCAATTCTATAAAAAAAACTTAAATCTCAAAAGGGAATCTGAAATACAAAATGTTGATATCTGTGCCATAAGAAAAGTTAAATCAATTGATATTGTTATGGTAAGGATGACCATTTCACGAAATTGCTCAATGCGACACCGACCGCCTAACCAGAAATCTGTGTTCATAGAGTCGTGTGTGATTGAATCATTTGTTTTAATATTTTACATATACTTGTTGAATAACTATTCTGTAAAAACCTTTCAAAGGTAAACAACAGAAAGTACCCCAAACTGAAGGAGGTTGACGATGTTCTCGGAGGATCTGCTGCATGGGAAAATGTAGATTCAACAGCAGGTAAAACACTGTATCCAAATATGACACTCATATCACTCACATTCACATTTGTCTCGAAATGATCGAGCTATAATGTTTCTGGTTTATTTTTGTAGAAACCTGTCCAAAATGTGAGCACCCAAGAGCTTATTTCATGCAGATTCAAACCAGATCTGCTGATGAACCAATGACGACGTTCTACAAGTGTTGTAGTCCACAATGTGGACATAGGTGGAGGGACTAAGCCCGATTTTGGTTTCAGAATATACATCTTTACATCAATACGATGGGCATGGGAAGATATCCTTGCAAGTGATTTTGCCATCTGTTTCCAATTGATTCATGTTTATAATGGATCAGGTTTATTTATTTGTGATAAGAAGACAGTTTGGTTTGACTTTTGTGTGTGAAATAAAAAGATAACTCGCAATGATCTGTTTTATCCATTTATTTTCTCAAATTATAAGCGAGTACATTTTGTTTTACATACACATTGGAGACTTCAGTTAGCATTGCATGTGCCACAGATTATTCTCAAGGCATCTATCTACAGTCGCTGCATTCTGGTTACACAAGCTTGACATTTACTGTCTGGCACAGCATCAAGTCACAAAGCATGTAGACCTAGTCAAGAGCATATTAGATTAAAGGGAGCCTGGATTGTGCAAGTAAACCCCCGTGAACATGCATATTTACGGGATATTATTCTTCAATAATCGGACAAGAAAGATGGAGATGTATCCTTTTTGAAGAAATGAATCATGGCTCATAAGTTTAGGGTTAGTTAGGGTTGCTATTAATCAAGTATAAATGAGGTACAAAACATTCATAATAGGAAAATGTCCAAGTGCCGGAACTTAAACAACTATGGTACAATAATAATGTCATTTTTATATGCAAAGGTTCAAACACTACTGAAAGATCCAGTGTTGACTCAACAGATCTGGTTCAGAAAACAATCATATATGGTCACACAGTGGGTTTATGCACATCCACAGAGAAAAAACTTCATTTTTTATGATGAACATTACAGAAGATGTCTAGATTGTAGTCAGATTGTCTAATGGAGAAACAGAATATGAAAATGTCTGGATCTCCTTGTAGAATGCGGTACACAACATTCAGTATACAATAATTAGATATATAGTGTCTCAGCGCTGCTGATGTAGAATCTTTTAAAAAAAACATTAGTTAATATTTGTAGACAGAATTGGGTAATTTTTTTGTAAGTTTATAAACAGTATTCTGCTTTCAGCCAAACAGGTATTTTGAAGCAAGTACTTATGTACTCTTAAGATAAAAGTGCAACAGAAGGTTATACGCAGCAATACCGTGGAAGAACCATTTTAGTTCCCCAAAGACCATTTCTTAATTTTTATAGTATAAAGAAGCTTATGAAACACATGGTATTATGACATTAAAGCAAAAATGGTTCGATGGCATGGTGATTCATCTAAGAGCCATTGCCAGCACTTTTTGGATGTTTAAAGCTTTTAATAAACTATTTAGAGCAGAAATTACAAAGACAAAGAAACAATGTTTTAGATCATTCCAGAGAAACGGGACATCATCTCTTTAATCCCTGTGGCCTGTTGCACACAGTGAACAGTTAATCTCTTTTGAGTTTTTGAAGCTCAAGCAACACAGTGTAATGCGTTGAGCTCAGAGCATGGACATATGGCTCAACGAAACACTGTGAGACATTACAGTGATGTCATGCAGCGGGCGTCATCATGCCATAGAATGCCAACTGTAAGCAGATTTAAATAACCTGTACCAAAACTTCCACTCAAGGAAACAACATCACTATGTTCACATAAAAAAAATACATGACCTTCAGCAGTTCTGATCATTAACATTAAAATTGAAGATAAGATTGTTTATACTTCATTGTTATATCAGTAAGCTTCATTCTACTTTTTAACAACTGATCTGTAGTCACAAAACTTTCATATAGCTCACTGACAGGTTCAAGAAGCGTAGCCATAGATTTAATTCACAGTTTGAAAATGTAAATGAGTATTTTCCCTAAAATGAACATTAATTCATGAACAGCCTTACTAAAATATATCCAAGTAGCTTATCACTAAACAGAGAGAAATGATAAGATAAACACAAAATACACGTTACATTGAGAATATCAATTGGACAGTTAACGAAGACAAACAATAACCCAAAAAAAATTTAAGAAACAATAATATTTGCATAACATTACAAATCCAGAGAAACTTATTTTCACAGGTGAAAGCAACATGACTCTAAAGTTTTAATTACTTTAGACTTCAATATTCATATGTTAAAATAATGCATAAAACAACGACCTACGGTTACAATAAAACAATACTGACCTAAAGTGAACTTCAGTTTTGCTACTCTGTAATTTTCATATATGAACTTCACAAAGTTACCATACATCCTCTAAACTCGTACACTGCTGAAATTAAATAAAATCATAGTAGTGCTTTAATGACTCAATGTTATCAATTTGCATATAAAATGTTTCTCATTCCTTTCATCATTATCAGCTAAACAGCGCTGCTTGATTTTAGAGGTTTTAGCAACTACATCATAGTCTCTGTACATTTAGTGTGAGATTGAATAGTTATATACTGTATAGGGTATGAAGTATAAACATAGACTTGACTTAAAATATGGGCAAGGGCAAAACAAACAGATAAGACGGAAAAAAAGTCAAGTTGTCAACCCACCAGACTGAGGTCATAGGACGATTGTTGTCAGCACATAACTGTTAGCATATGCGCTTGTATGTGTAAATATAGCCCTTGCAGTTCGGGCAAGTGTGTGTCACATCCTTGAGGTCATCAATCATACAGGGGACCAAGCAACATCCCAGATCACAACTGCAAATCAGAGAAAACAATGTGATGTCATTCATGAGAATTCAACTTTAGATATTTGGAATGTACGGTTGAAGTTAATTTTTAAAGACATTAAAGCTTATGTGGGTGAAACATCATTAATTTTGTGGATTCTTATAATAACAAAGCCTAAACAAAGGGAGACTAAAAGCAATGCTGCTCTATCAATACTGGATCTGACTCTGATCTGCTCTCTTATGCAGGTAAAATATTTCTACTGTTCATCCTTATTGCATTGTTAGAGATTATGGTTATGAGATTATGTGTTAATGTTAGTGCAGACTCATATGTAAACAAAGCTGGGGTTAACACTGTTTGCAGGGAGAATAATGCAAGCAATTTATCAGAAAGATGAATCCGATAGAAATCCTCTGCCATCTTTTGTGAGTAAAATACTGGAATAAGGCATCACTTTTGCGTTTTTACAGATTGCTTGAAATGTCTGGGATATGGGTAACATTCGCGACTAACCAGATTTAAAGAAGCTCCAAAACTCTTGTCAAATCATAGCATTGGGCGATTATTTCGAAGTCTTCAATATGACACACCAGTTTAAACCAATCGTTTCATGTGCCTACCTGAAAACCAGGTTATAACTTGACTTATTACTTATTATTATTCAATGTAAAAAAACACTTGTACCGTAAAACAAACTTTACATTAAAATATAAATCAAATAAAAAAACATTTAAGATATTTTAAGGCAGGAACATTTTAAATGGTAAAATGATTGATTGAAATCTTGATTGAAAAAAAAAAAATTGTTTTTAAGGACAAATTTCTCAACCAAAGGGGGACTTTAAGTATTTGTTTAAACATTAAAATTTCAATTTATTTGAAGCTGCTCTGCATTGTCAAAAGCAAAACATAAATATTACGACACTAAATAATTGTAATTCAAAATTATTAAAAAAAAATCACATAAGAACACACCAATCACCTTCAGTTTTACACAATATCACACTGACGACATGTAATTTTAGATGAATATGGCAGTGTATAAAATAATATTGCCACTCAGATCACACTTACCCGACAAAGAAGCAGAACAGACAGAAGAGGGTGTTCATGAGGCCGATGTCATGGCTGATACGGGTGATGATGGGCTGCTGGCAATGTGGACACACGGTTTGCACTGGAGCGGACTGGAACATCTCTCCCTGCAGCACGGTCACAGTGGTGGCTGCACCGGGAGGGGAGAGAACCGTGGCTGTGTGACCCGGAGCAAAGTGACTTGGTCCCGGACCATAGTGCTCCCCTCCCATGGGATGAGGAAAATGCCCGGGTGGAGGGTAGTAACCACCTGCAGCGTTGTCACAAACATGAAGTTAATAAACTATTATTCATATATGTGAAGGGTATGAATTGGTGAACCCACCATGAGGATGAGCCATGTTTATTGGTACACCCATTGGCTTAGGCATTGCACTCTCGCCTGGCACATGTGGTGGAACAAAGCCAGGCTGTAGAGTAGCTTCATACGGTGGAGGTCCATATTCCGGAGGAAGGGGATGTCCCTGTGGAGGGCCCGTCATTACTGGAGCATTGGCTGCTGATAAAATAACATTTTAATCATTTTTTGAGAGCTTTGAGAAGCATATATAGGATTCAGGAAGACAGAATATATGAGAAAATATCTAGAAATTTACCAGGAACGGGAGGTTGTCCATTTTTCTCTTCAAGAAGAGGTGCATTGGGGCCCCCTGGATAGGGAGGAGGGGGATCATTGGACATGATGGTTTCCTGGACGGGGTTGTAGAAAGGAGCTTTGCTCACAATGCCTGTTCTGTAGTGAACACAAACATGACGGATGGTTCAATAGTCATACAGTGTAACCTGAGCCATCTATGATGACAGGGATATTCAATTATGACTGAGCAGATGCACACTCCTCAGTCTCCTAAGCCCACTAATAAAATGAATACATCCAAACCTTACAATGATGTGATTTTTTAGCAGTGAAAGCCTATGACTTTTGGTTCCATAAATGAGTCAGTACAACGTATCATGTATGTAATGAAGGGCTGTTCAATTAATCAAAATCAATTTTGGCTTCGAACAATAATGAAAACAGAATAATCGAGTTGAAACATTTATTGTGCAGCATTCAGTTTTGTATTATTTTGTATTATTTATAGATTATTTATTCACAAATGCATTTGTAATATTTATTACCAATTGTGCTGAATATTACTTTGAAAATGTGTTAATAGTTTATTCATTATTTATCTATTTATTAACTTATTCTCAAAAGCTAATGTGAAATTGTCTTAAATTATGATGATCTTAACATTAGGCATAATAACTGTGATATTTATTTGGTCATAATTGTGTAGCCCTAATATAATGCGAAAATCCATGCAAAATTCCCAAAATCTAATCCTGAGATAACAAGCATCAAATTTTAATTTCCTAATTCATTTCACAATGATTTCGATCTTTGACATGGCCTTAGTTAATGTTAAACAAAATAAGTTTGTTTTTTACAGCATGATCTTTACACGGTGTTGAATTATTTTGTGGTCAAAAATCCTCAGGGTGTTTACAGACAGGATCCCATTTATATTTCTCAAAAGCTAAACCGATAAAAAAGGCTTTACCTATATCAGTCAAGCAGAAAAAGTAACCAGACCTCTACAAAAAAGGATCACTGTCCAACGAAAACCTCTCAATAATTCACCCATAACTACAGTAAAATAATTATAATATAATTATATATGTGTAGATAGGCAGTTGAAGTGATAATAATTAATAAATTAGGTTATCATTTACATACTCAGGTTAGGAAAATGTTGGTAACCAAAAAAGGATGATACCCATTGGCTTGCATTGGTTTTGTATCTATACGGTAGATGTGAATAGGTACCACCAATTTTGGACACCAGCATTTCAAAATATATTCTGCAGAAGATAATGATAAAAGGTTTGAAAAGACAAAAAAAGTTACGTGGATTATCGGATGTAACTCTTTTCACGACACAAACATCCCCTACATGAACTTTATGAAAAGTTGAGAGGAAATCAATTGAATTTGCATTAACCACAAATTAATCCCCGGTAGCCATTAAAGGTAAAGAAGGAAATGCAAAACAAAGGCACATGACTGTTACTATATCTAGATCATATAAAAGTGTGTCTTCAGTGTGATCAGTTAATGTGTTGAGTATATTATGTAACTGTACATATTCCCAGTTAACAACCTCTGTTATGTACACTCTTAAAAATATTACTGGGCAATTCTGGCCTTATGGATGTAACATTTTGTGTTATGGACGTGACAAAAAAAATGCTCTGAGGATAGAATTGTTTCGGGTAAACTAAACCAACTGTTTATATTATACAAAACCTTTATGGTAGTGTTCAAACATTAAAAATATCAGTCTATGCACATGTTTCTATTTTAAAAAATATAAATTAACTTGCATTATGAGCGGGACATCGTTTTTGGGAGACAACAAGCTTCTAAAGATGTATGTGAATATTAAGACTCAAACAAGAAGCAATAATATCCCAGAAACAGCCAAGATTTATGCTTTTTGGAAAATAAACTGATTAATAAACTTTTATTTTCATGTGTCAGGTGTTGGGCAAATCTAGGATTATGGGTGTGACAATAATGAAAATAACCCTTAATGAACTATGAAAAATGATGAACTAAAAATAATGCTATAACAACTTAAAGAGACCTCACATTGATATCTGAACCACCAAATGATGACATCAGTATAGAAAAACTCTAATGTTTTCATGATATGGTTGACATATACCCAGAATTGCCCTAATGTAAATAAGTAAATATCACAACAGCTATATTAACTTTAAAAAAAATTTTTTTTAAAACTTACATTTTTCATTAGTACATTTTAAAAGAATTGACCAAAATATTACAATTTATTAATTAATGTAATGAAAAAAAGTAGTTTAAAAAAATATATATTAACATACATAATACGAATTCTAATAGGAATATTTCACCAAATCAGATTTAAATATTTTTACATTCAAACAGCATATTATGGTTCAAACTGTTTAACAAAATAATATGTAAGTAGTGTAAAATAACCAAAGTTAGTCACTGAATGATTTGACATGTTTGTTCAAGTGTTTTCTAGAGTGTTGGTGAGCTGTTATTATGTCACACAGATTACATAACTAATATAACATGTCATATTTATATTATCACAATAAATGTGCCAACAAACATTACATAACAACACAAAATAATTTAATTTCTATTAAGTGACATTAATAATTGGCATCATGACATGTTCTGTAGGTGGAGTTCACCTAAAATACTCCCACAGTCTCCACACTGGGCCCAAATATAGTGTAGTGTGATCATCTCTATCACTTTCTTCCAACTATCTCCTTTCATCTCAATAAAGCCATCTGATGGCAAACACAGCTTACTGACATTTAACTTCTACACATTGATATAAAAGTATAAAAATGACTGATATAAAGCATTACAGTGTGTAAACCCCTATGTAGTTTAAACATATATTGATATTTATAAATATTGATTATATACACCAATGATGCCAATACAGGCCTATACACTGATGGCTCGAGTACCGTTACCACGACAACGCTTTACATCAGATAATACAACAGCTACAAACACGTCGTTACCTCTTATGTGCCTTTAAATAATGAAGATGTCGGGTGGAAGAACTTTTCCCGGGATTGTCACACCATACGCTGATGTTTGTGCTCCCACTTTCCCAATAACATCCGCTGCTCGCGAGGATTTCACGTAAACATGGAAGACGGGAGGCGTGGCGCGGATCACTCCTTTCCTACTATGGCGAGGGTTCGGCTCATGAATATTAATGAGATCACGTGTGTCGATGGGCCAATAATGACCGTGGCACGTAATTAATATTCACACTTCACGCCTTCGTCGTAGTAGTGTTTCCTACGTGAACTCGTGACCCCTGGTTAAAAAATCTTGACGTTATGTATGAAATAGAATTTTGTTATCGTTTTAATTATCAAAATGTATAATGGGTTATAAAATTAACTCTATAATATGAGTGTGTGCGGTGTTTTAATTTATTT
This sequence comes from Triplophysa yarkandensis, assembly GCA_033220385.1. NCBI lineage: Eukaryota > Metazoa > Chordata > Actinopteri > Cypriniformes > Nemacheilidae > Triplophysa > Triplophysa yarkandensis. Next base: position 9,732,286 of record CM065661.1, read on the forward strand.
AATATTTAGTGACTTTAATAAAGAAATAATCATAATATTTGTAGTTTTACGCATTGCTTTATTAAATCATGACCAAATATTTACAATTGTCCATTGTGATGTTTTGATATAATAATTAATATTTTATAAATGTTACTATCTATTTTTAAGGGTGCTAATTTGCATAAGTTATTATTATGTTTATAATGTACACTGTTAAAAATATTGCATGTGGCTGTGTTAATGTCACAAAAATAAACAATTGCATTTAAAAATATTTTCTTAATATTAAATAGATTTTTTCAATGGAATATATTATTTTTTTTATAAAAAACAGTTCATTTCTTTCAAATGTACCAAGATTTTTAAGTTTATGTATGAAAAAACAATATATTTGAAATACACTGCAATATTTGTGTTCTAATAAATTTTCTAATAAAATATAAAAAATGTTTGAGTTAATCATAGTTACACATTATATTGATATTAAGTAAATTTACTTAATTTCAAATATTTAAAATGTACTTTTTTGTAAACCGTTTAACATAAAAACACAGTAAATTATTTTTGGTTTTGTGGATATTCAATAAAAATGCTGTATATATTTCTATATTATATTTATTCTGTTGGTCTCAGATATGAGGGTTGAGCTTCTGTACAATCCGTTCATATTTCTTTCATGGGAACTTTGAGGAAAGAAAGGAGATTACCGGCATTGTTGCTTTAATGTCTCCAGCATTACAAAGCTTATGCTTTTTAAAGATGTTTGATCTTTTTTTACATTTCTGACATTGGTTACAGAAAATAGTTATTTTTGTATCAGTATAATCTCTGAAATCAACCCCTTATTAACATAGTGCTATTAAGTGATCTAATAGGCTGAAGTGAGAGCTAATTTTGTGTTAATCCAGTTTGGAGTTTTACAACTACTGTATGTATAACATCGCAAATAATGAAACGACATATCAAAGCATATCTGGTGATTGATATATTCTTCAAATCTACATTGTAAAATGTCATAGATGTTATGCATTCTTTTCTTTGCATTTATAAACCTGTGGACAAATGCTGTCACCAACGAGCAGGATGCTTAGATTTACTCATATTCACAATCTAAAAGACACAAATGAGTCATTATCATGAATATTTTCCACATTTAATGAGACAGAAAGTTTTACTTTGACATTGAAACATTTTCCCTATTTCAGACTTCATGGTCTTAAACTTTCCAAGTGAACACTGTTCCAGTCCTTCGGTTCTTTGTGTGGTCATGCTGTTTCCACATGAGGTCACTGTGTTTACAGTAGTTATAGGTTGAACATTATGAGTTCTGTAAATGAAAAGCCAATGTAATGTTACTTACTATTTCTTACATTTTGTCTGATTAAAGTTTTGCAAACTTGTGATGCTATGTTAAATATTACATGTTATAAGCTTATTTGGGTTTAATTTCTGTTTGTATCCTCTTCTAAAAAGACATGTACTGCAGCTATAGCACTTCACTGTGGAAAACGCCCATTTGACTGACAATAAAAGGAAATCAAACATTTTCTGATTCCTTGATGTAGTTTCAGTCCTGCAACTTACATGTGTGCAGAGTTGAAGAGATAAGTGAAGGGATCTATATAGAACATTTAGCCCACTATACATTTTAGTTAGTTATAGACTTAAGGAACACACAACATGTTACAAAGTCTGTTTGAACTTTTTTTTCTCTCAGCTTTTTCTCAGTTGGTAAGTCTTACAGGTATGTGTGACTTCCTTTTCCTTTTTTGTGATATATGTGAACATTTGCCATCAACGACTTCATAATATATTTATACTGTGGACTATATTTTCAGTACTTGGATGTCAGCACTATTTTATCATCAGTTTATCAACTGTTTTATTTTGGTTTCGATCTGATGTTTGTGAGCTGTTTTCCATACTGAAACTTTACAATTCTTCTTATTTACAGGTGCAGACGATGAGTGTCCTGTTAAATTCCACCCAGAGAGAGTGGTTGTGGAGTTTGGGAGCTCTGTTTCAGTGAACTGTAGCACTGATGTCTTACATGATGGGATAGGATGGGAAGCCAATGAGGGATCAGTGCCCATGACCTCAACCCAGAATCACACCATATGGAAAGTGTCCAGCCTGAGACGATGGGACAGCAAGCCACAATGCTATATACTCATTAATAGGATACAATGTGAACGTTATCTTTCAATCACTGTTTACAGTAAGTGTCATGCCATTGATATAATTTAGATGTAACTCTCTAAAATACAGTATTAAACATCTACTTTCTTTGATATTTTTTCAATCTTCCTCCGCAGAAACTCCAGATAGGGTGTCCATCAGCACAGTGGATCTGAAAGGTGTGATGATCGAGGGCTCTCAGTATAAGCTCCAGTGTGATGTTGTGAATGTGACACCTGTTCAGAATCTCACTGTGAAATGGTATAAAGGAGAGATTCTTGTGCATCGTGAGACCTTCAACGACACCATCAAGAGTCCATTGAACAAAACATCTACACTTAGCATCACTGTAGACAGAACAGATGATGGAGTTCAGTACAGATGTGAAGCAGAGCTGGAACTGGGAGCAGAAGGACCTCAACCTCCTCCGAACGTGACATCAAAACATCTTAACATTACAGTGGAGTGTAAGGCTATTTGATTAAACAGATTTTAAGATTTATAAAATATCTGAAAAAGACACTTCTGAACATAACTACGGTAACAGCAATAACAGTGTGCATATATTTTTGTGTATCATACAATGTATGTTTTGCCCCTTGCAGACCCACCGCAGCAAATCAGTTTAATGGAGAACATCAAAAAAATAACAGGAGAGATGACTCTGAATTGTACAGTTGCTGCTAACCCTGCTGCGACTTACAGCTGGTACTCAGAACATCTGAAAGAGAAGATGACCTCACCCGTTCTGTCATCCTATACATTAAGTCCAGGAAATTACACATGCACCGCCAGGAACTCTCTGGGAACGTCCAGCAAAGTGTTTATTATCAATTCGGCAGGTAAGTTGTAAAGACATCATTGTCAGTCTCTGCAAATATGTAAAATAACAGTATCTGTAGGCAACTGCTTGTTGTTGTTCAATGAACCAAATTACATTATGTGGTAACTCAAATCTTTCCAGCTGTTAACATGATGTTAAATAGTTTTCATTATTTCGTATATACTGCTTCAGTCATTGTTTGTATTTCTTTTGCATCAACAGTTTGCCATTTTCTTTCACAGGTAGCAATCCCATAGTAACATATCTTAGTGTGATTCCGCTGCTGGTTGCATTCAGGATTGTCATTTGAGGAAGATTTAAAATCCTGTTTTCAGAGTATTTCGTTCCTCTTGTAAATCATTGTTTTGATATATATGTTTTCCGAATGTGGTGAGACAGGTGTAGTAGACGGAGGTTTTTATTGAGAAGATCAACCTCCCTTAAGATTTGACAATCACCCTTGAGCATTATTGCATTATTAAGTAACATTGTGGTTTTTTTTCACAATCATTGTGTTGCATGCTGGTTTAAAATTGATCCTTTTTATGCTAAAATGTTTTAAAAAAGCTTTATAGGCATTATTCATTTAAATGAATTAATCTTTCATGAATTACTCACTCTCTAGTTGGTTACAGTTGTTTAGTTAAAAGCATTCTTCCAAATATCTTTCTTAGTGATCATCAGGACAAATACAGATTTGGTTCTCACTGATGAGTAAATGATGGCAGTATAAAACAGAAAACTTAGATACAAGAAATATAACTTTTCTTGACTTCCTCTAATGTTAATTTTTACTTCTAGTTAACCCTCATAAAAAGAAAGTTTATAGAAGTGTTGTATTAGTGGACTTATTTTAAACTTAAGAATACTTTTACAAATGAGAGAGTCTGTTAATTCAGTCCCAAGCTCTGTTACAACATTAACAAGTACACTATTAGTACATTGTTTTTAGTAGATTTACTAAAAAAAAGTATACTTTTACACACACTTGGGTGAATAAGTATACTTACAAAAATGAACATTAAGTACACTTCTAAGGGAATGATAAAAGAGCTGTCTAAAATAAATTTGTTTTGGGTTAATTAATATTCCTGGTGCTTTTTAACTTCAACTATTACCAACTATCACAAGTTTTTAAAAAAAGAAATACGAATTTTTGGTTTTAGTATTTGTTGCATCAGAGATTTGACTTTGTTTTCCAAAATAGTGTTATTACCTGCTATGTTTAAGGAAAATAACTACTAAACACCATTTTGAATGAGAATGAGTCTTTTAGTTCTCTCTGCCTGTATGCTGGTCATTGCACTGGCAAAATGTATTAAAGTTTTTCATGACAATGTTTTTGTTTCATTTTGATTAAACCACATCTGAACCTGGATTGTGTTATAAATCCATCACTGTCATGTATCAAAGTCAGTCTGTTATAAGAACGTTAATTGTGATTCTTTTTAAATGAAGTCTTTATGTGTCTCTTTTGTGTGTTTAAAAGTGTTGCCATAGAAACCTCTCTGCTGTGAGGCATTTCAAGACTGCTTTCTCAGTAGCTCTTGACTGAGATAAATGTATTGAAAAAAAGATTTATATATACATATATATATGTATACATATGTGTAGATAATATAACTTAGTGGGTGAACTTTAAAACCATATAAAACACTACAATGTTAGGCTAAATTAACAAGATAAATCAATAGATTAAAGCAGCTTCATGATGCTCTAATGCATATGAATAGTTGATATGTTAAAACATCAACAATATGAGTTTTCCGCAGAATTGGTTTCACACTATGAACAATTAAACACAAATCACCACCAAGCTCTTAAATAAACTTCTGAAGAAATGTTTATCATAAGGCAAAAGAAACATTAGTTGCCAGTAAGACGAAAGAAGATTGTGACTACTCACGTTATTTGATATAAAAAGCGTGAGATACACATGAGAAATATTAAAGTGTAAGCAAAGGGAGAGCTGTTTTTAATGAGGCCCGGTGTTTGAATCCCCCCTCCGGACCCTTCAATACAGGGGAAGGCTTTTGTTAGTAGACACAGTTCTTGTTCTTAGTTGCCAAGCAAGATCTGACTTGGAATTCTTCTTGCCTCTGTGCCTGGACTACGGCAGTTTTCGACCGTTTCAAAATGAAAAACATTTTCTCGTGGTTTCTTGGTTTGTTCATGTTAGGAACAGGTAAGGTGTTGAGCGTGTGATGTTAAGTTGTTTTCTACATGGTTAATTGTTTAAGTTTCAATTCTTAATGTTCTCCTATCTGTTACATGATTTTGCCACATTTTTTTTTTAAATATTTAAGATGTTTATGAAATCTTTAGTGATTACACATTATATTTTTTCTACAGTTTCTTAGCCAAAGAATTAAAAGATAAATTATCACCCCATATATATATATATATATATATATATATATATATATGTTTATTGAAGTGTGCTATTAGTATATTTATTAACATTAGCAATTTAGTCCCAGGGTCATTAGTACACTAACAAGTACACTATAATTCATATATTTACTTAATGACGTATACTTTTACATATACTTGAGAAGACAACTACATTTGTAAATGTAAACTTCAATCAGACTTTTTTTGATTCAGGGGAAATAATATATTTTGGCCTGCAGATGAATAACTTAAAATGTAATATATATTAAAATTGGACGCCTTTATAATATATGTATTAATTTATTTACATATAAAGTGTAAGTGCAGCAACTCACATTGCATTACACTTTAGATTGCTTTGGGAGAAAAGGTGTAAATGTGACATTTACATTTAAAACATGGATACCATTTAATGATCCTTTTTACTATTAATAACTGATCATCATTTAATGAGTACTTATTGATGGCGTTTTGATGGCTCTCTCAGTGTCAGGTGAAAGTTGCTCTCTTGGAATATCTCCATCAAGAGTTGTGGTGAAATATGGGGACTCAGTGTCAGTCAGCTGTGTTGCTTCTCGTCCAGTACGCGTGCTGGGATGGGAGTCGATCATCGGTGCATCACACACACAACATGACCAGAGCGTTCAGTGGCAGGTGGATAGTTTGACTGACTGGATTGAAGAGCCCATCTGCTATGGCGTGTTCTTCACTGCACCAAGACAGTGTGAAGAAAAACTAAACCTTGTTCTGTACAGTAAGCAAATTACTTAAGTTATCCTGATGGAAACTATACCATTCACTTGTGTACGTTCTTTAGATTCTTTCTTTTTCAAACCACACAAAATATGTTGTTAAACACTGGCTTCCGATGACTGCATTTGTCTCAAAACGAAATTCAAGGGACATATCTCAAATGATCTTCTCAAAAACATAACATGAGATAGAAAGATTTACAGAATTATGTTTTCGTGCAGAAAAACCAGACAGCGTCTCTATAAGTTTGGTGAATCACACCAGTCCTATGGTGGAAGGAAGAGAGTACCAGCTACAGTGTGAGGTGCACAACGTTGCCCCGGTCCAGTACCTTGTTTTACGCTGGTACAGAGGACAAACCGAGGTTTACAACCACTCCTTCACAGACTTATCACCTGCTACACCTGTGCAAGTGTCCTCCACCCTACTGATAGTCCCAACCAGGACTGAAGACGGAGCTCAGTACAGATGTGAAGCCGAGCTGGAACTGGGGGTGGAAGGACCTCAACCTCCTCCTACAGTGACATCTGAACTTCTCAACATAAATGTTCAATGTTAGTAAAAATCTGCATCGATATCCTAATCAAGAGTCCAGAGAGTATAAAGCGAACCTTGTTTTTTTATTTTATTCAGTTCCCCCTGACTTCCCCAGCTCAGATGAGCAGATACTGGAGGTCAGTGATGGTGAAGAAACAGTGCTGAATTGCGTGGCGGTTGGCAACCCTCCTCCTGAGTATACCTGGACCTCCTCAAATCTTCAGACGGTTCATGATCAACCGGTTCTGAAGGCAAAAACCTTGGGCCCTGGGGCCTACACATGCACCGCATCCAATATCCTCGGAAAAAAGAGCAAAGATTTCATCATCAAGCATAAATCCAAAGGTAAGCGGGAGAAAATGAAATATTGTTTTGTTATTTAATAGTGTGTTTGCTCATATAAATAGTCACAAACAGATATGTTTACAAAAGGGGAGTTTCAGTGTGTGGACATGTTGTGAAAGTGACCTGTAGTTTTTGGAGTTGAGCTTCTATCAATAGGAACTTTATATAATGGCATTGCAGTATCATTCAATGCCAGCTCCACCTATTCTTTATTACAACAGAACAAGATAGCAAATTTCTTCTCCATCTTTTCTGGTATTCCCACCAAACCTCAGAAATGTAAACATATTCTATGTCAAAATTACGCATATACATTTACACGTTACAGCTCGTCCTGGTGTTCTTATCTAGTCTAGCCAACATGACTCTGTCATCTAGTATCATGAGAAAGATGTTGGTTCACCGTATCCCTCAAAACACCCTAACCACCATAAAAAATACTTAACACTTTTGTGAGTGGGTCTTTGCAAAAGAGAGATGATAAACAGGAACAGGATGTGGAGAACAGGAATTCCTGTAACGAAACTGTTCTCTGTTGAAACTGTCCATATTCACTTTGTGTGAAATTAATGCCTTTTTTGGAATTAGATCTTGGTTAGAGTAACATTGCAAAATGATGAACCAAGATGGTTGGATGCACATTGCTTGAAAAAAGATGACACATTACTGAACAAAGAAACACTGATATCAGTAGTTATAAATGGAGCAAATGTATAATCTCACCTCTGGATCAGACAGCAGTTTACCACTAATTCCCCCCATTGATCACAATTTTGTTTGCATCACAGGTGTTTAAGAGACCTTTAGAAGAATTGGAAGATCCGCAGATTCACCCGGTGTGCTCAGGACTTTCTGAACACAAAAGTTCAAAATGTAGCTTGGCTCTAGAACATAGAGGATTTTATTCGTCTGATGCCTTACACGTTACATCTAGGACTCTCTTTTATCAGGGGTTTTGTCAAATATGAGAGTCAAACCTATACAGTATATTTGCATTGTGTAAAAACTGTTTCCCCAGAAAGTGCTACAGTATTTTAACTATGATGACTTTAGAATGTGTTTGTTTAATAGATAGTCATTCACCCAGTAATAAAAGAACAGAAACATAGTGTGATTCTGAATTTTTATCCCTGATGGAAAAGTTTAATTAGACACGCTTTGGTATAGTATTTTTCCAATGCTTTTTGTTTTAGAGATCTACTATCATTTTAGACCAAAATTCAAATGGTTGCTTTGACAGTAAAACATCACATCCAGGTATCCTCGACTATTGTAAGTCGCTTTGGATAAAAGCGTCTGCTAAATGACTAAATGTAAATGTAAATGTAGGTATATTTTCGACACATACTAAGGGGTTAAGATAATTCTCTTATAAAATATATTTGCATGTAGTATCTGGTTGTTTAAAAACTGTATGCAAGCTAAAATAAAGAAAACAATGACAGCAGGACTAATGTAAAGAATAAAGAGAAATAACATATCTGGCCCATTAGCCAAAATGTTTGTAACTCCCAGAGTACGGAAACAAAAACAGGAAACACCCTTAAATGTTTCCATCGTTTTAAGTATTTTAAAACGTTATCAGTGTGAAATCTTGACTACTTTTGCACCTTTTCAGTTCTTTCCATACAACAGCCATTAACCGTGGTCATAAAGTCTGTGTTAGCCATACATTAAAACAAAGCACATTTGCCTTGAAAAGGACTGTCAAAGAATGCATAGTTAAAAATAATGATCAGATACTTTATTAAGATGAATATATTTTCTTAGATCTTCCAAGAGGAAATTAATCATAAATGCAATATCAGTTCTCCATTGCTTACCTATTTAATATTTTTTTTGGTCAAAAGGTCAAGTTTACGCAAAAGGATAACATGAGATAAGGAAATGTTAATGTTCCAATGGGCATTTGTTAATTTTTCTATTACAGATAAAAAAAATACACTTGATGTTAAATAATTTATGACAGAATGAATTTTTTTAGGAGAATTATGCTTTTAAGGGCAGTCCACAGCATGAATATTCAATTCCAGTGCATATTTCTTGTATATGGCAGCACCTTCCAGCCTGATTATCCAGAATGTTTATTTAATGGCTCCATCTACTGGGTGAGCTATAACAGGTCTCATCACATAGGCTAACTCAGTAAAAATGATTTAGTTGTACTTTATGTTTATATTCCACTTTAGATATTTTACAAATTATTAGAATCTTTGCAACTTCTTGTCATTTTCTTTTATGATAATCCTTTTAAAAATTCTTCTTTTTAAATCCTTTTAAAAGTTCTTTGTATCTACATGACAACTCATCCTTCTAAATCAAAACCCTTCCTTACCCTAACCTCAACATAACAGTCTAGATATACTCAAATAAGTGTTAGTTGACATGTAGTTGCAATGTTTCTTATAGTTTTTAGGAATATAATGTGTGGACTATCAAAATAAAGTGTAACCAATAATTAATTCACAGATCATTTGGTTAAGTCTCATCAGAAATTACCTATAGCATTTTCTGTTTGGTTAAGCAAAAGATCAATGACTTATGCTGTTATAAAAGCAGTTTTATACTCTTGGTATGGGCAGATTACAGTAGATATAGGGACTTTCTAAAATTATTATACAAATCACCAATGCGAAAAAAGGCAATAATATAGATGAAGCAATGATGGTGGGCCCTCGCACTTCTATGCCACAAATGCATGGTTACACTTGCTTTACTCTAGCTATGAGTCCTTTCCTATTCTCTTTTTGCTGTAAACTTCGTAACCATGGCAACATTTTTAGATTCGTTCTGAAGATTAGCATCCTTCCATCCTGTTTCTTGTAAACTATTGTGGTTGCCAAAATTCATCACGTTCTCAAATAGTGCCTCAAATAGTCCCCTTGTGTTATTACAGTTTGACGTCATGACAACACAATTTAAGATTTCCCCCAAATTTGTCAAATTTTATCAGCTTAATTTATTTTTTGATATTGTAGCCAAAGTGAGTGACACACTTCTCACTGCCAGTTGGTGGCCCTATTACCCGGGACTCACAATCCTACATAAATATGATCAGACTCCATGTCAAAACATACAGCTCAGTTCAAAATAATTCAATGTATGCTTTAGATATGAGGATATGAGTACTTTATCTTTCTATGATGTTGCCATAACATTTTTACACCGTTCCAGGTATCAAATGGTAAAAAAGTCAGTAAACCCATATAATGTAAACATCTACTATTAACATTACTTTAAACATTAATCTTGAAACTTTACAGTATAGGCTTCATCTCTTAGAGACAGGATAAACCTGTCATGTGTAGGGGTCCTCCCTGTTTCCCACTCACCTCACAGTTCAGACCCCACAACTAACCCCTGGGCACTCCACCCAAAGTTAAGAAGCAAAGGAATCTAACTGTTAAAAAATGTGGGGAAAAAAACAAAGACACGTTTAAAAACAAAACAAGTCACAACAAGCATGATGAACAAAACAATCAAAATACACAAGAGAAATCCGAAAACAAAATAAGTCACAACAAATGTGACAGACAAAACAATCAAACAAACAAAATCTAAAAAGATAAATTTGAAAACAAAATAATAAATAACATATGTTAAAACAAACAAACAGGTCAGTAAGTCCTCCTTACATACACTGTGTGCACAATTATTAGGAAAGAAATTATTTAGACCATATTATAATTTTGTCCATAATTTCCAACTCCAAGCTTTATAAACTTGAATGTTTGCAGGATTTCATGTATATGGGGGAATGTGTATTTGTGTAAGTAGGCAGGGTGGAGCCTAAGGAGATCAACATCTTATATCCAGATGTGCAAAATTATTAGAGATTTAACTGACTCTGAAACATGGATGCAGCACTCTTGAAATATCTATGATATTGGGGCGTGATTACAAAACCTTCAAATGTTTGGTAGCAAACAGTCAACAGGATTGAAAGAAAGGTGTCGAGAAGAAAATATGGAGGTTAACCCCAAAAGATTTGAGAAGAATCAAACATGAAGCTGCCAGGAACCCATCATCTTCCAATAACGCCATATTCCACAACTGCAACCTAACTTAACTGTCAAGAAGTACAAGGTGTTCAGTTCTCAGAAACATGGCAAAAGCAAGAAAGGCTGAAACCCGACCACCTCTGAACAAAACACTTTAATAAAAACGTTAAGAATGGGGAAGAAACATCTGAAGACAGATATTTCAAAGGTTTTGTGGACTAATGAGATAAAAGTAACATTTGAGGGACCCAAAGGGCAGGCCGTGGATGGATCAGTGATGGACACAGAGCTCCACTTCGACTCAGAAGCCAGCAAGGTGGAGGTGGGGTGCTGGTAAGCCAAGTTATATTAAATATGAGCTAGTTGGACATTTTCTGGCTGAAACTGGACTCAAAATCAACTCTTGAATTTCCTGCCAATATTATTGAGACACTTTCTTCAAGTATTGCTATAGGAAAAAGTCTGCATTTTTCAAGAAGACATATTTTTATGAAGCACAATGCTCCATCACATGCATCAAAGTACTCCACTGCGTGGCTGAGCAGCAAAAGTCTTAAAGATTACTTTGTGCCCTTCTTAAGCAGGAAATTTACAGTGTAGGTGCGGTTCGTATCTCTGAACAGTATCTGGGACGATGGGGTTGCAGCTACACAGAAAGTTGATTCTGGCAAGATTAAGAAACTGACTCTGGGTATGGAAGGCTTGTGACTGTTGTCAAAAAGAAGTGTGCATATATTGGTCACAGAGGCTTTTTTTTATTTCAGAAAGCTTTATATTGTAAAGTTTGATTATTGTCCTCACTTTAAGAGGTGAAAATAAAGAAATGAGATGGGAAAATCTTTGTTTTTCATTTAGCTGCACACTAATAGTTTCCTAATAATGGTGTTCATGTAGGTATTCTCTAGTGAAAGCCAAAACTTATACATTTAAATGTTCAGACTTGAGGGTTTGTTTATATTTTTTATTGACTAAGAGCACTGTAGTCTTAAAATAACAAAATAAATCCTCAAGAATACAAATAGCTTAATAATAGTGCTGTGTACATCATCTATTAACATTACATTAGACATTAATCTTAAAATGTACAGTTCAGACTTCAGCTCTTTCTCTGAGCGAGATCTAGATAGGATGAACTTGTCATGTGTAGGGGTCCTCCCTGTTTTCCAATCCACCCACCTTACAGATCAGACCACAGAGCTAACCCCTG